>JAHLWY010000292.1:0-10000 GCA_020002185.1 Paraescarpia echinospica | reverse complement strand
TGGCCATCGGAATTGCTATAGTCCAACCCATGGTCTCCGGAAGTTTAGCTTCTTATACTGTGACATTTTCTGGCGTATCTGTCCTTATTTTTGTGTATTTTTGCATTTCGTTCCATTCTCCAAATGATTTACAGAGGTACTCACATGTGTGCTTAACTAAGAATAACTGTCAAAACAAATAAGCATTTCAGTATCGTCTTTGTCATGAGTCGGGCCTTGTTTCCCTGAGGATAGACTCTGGCCATCTAATCTAGCCCCTATTCTCTTAGTAACGCAGCCCCCTTCTTCCTAACACCTTTGAGAAACATCTATGTGGCCCATTTGTCAATGGCTTTGTCTCTTGCGCCTTTGTACCCCAACAAGATGGCATGTTGGACCCGATCTGCAAAATCTTCCAGAGATTCGTTGGCTTCCTGTTTTATATCTTGGAGACTCCGTCGCACCACGCATGGGTCTTCCTTCGTTTCAAATCTGCTCTTCAGACATTTCATGAGCCTACGGTAATTATTTCGATCCTTGCGGGAGCGTGTTCGTACATAATCAATCGCTTTGTCCCGCAGGCATTCCTTTAGCCTCTGTAGTTTCCGAAGACTACCCCAATGACTGTGTTTGGCAGAACCGTTAAACAAGTACGGAGTTCCCTAAAAATGTTGGTAATTTGGGTCCTGGGGGGCTGTTTCGTCGACGATGTCGTCTATTCGGAGGGCTGTTTCGTTAACGATGTCCTACACACACACACACACACACACACACACACACACACACACACACACACACACACACACACACACACACACACACACACACACACACACACACACACACAAGAAGAGTACGTAACCAATCAACCATGACGTCTGCCTTGTACTATTCAGCTAACGCCCTCCACCAGCTGGCTGGCAGTGTAGTGGGAAGGCCAGTCAGCAGACCATTGTGGCAAGCATTGACTGCCGATGGCATTTCTAGGGTGCAGCCTACAAGAAATGGCCAGTGTGGTGGAACGTATCTGTGTCGACCGATTGCAGTGATATTGTCTGCATTCAGACACATCCTTTGTGCACCCCTCACAAGGACTCGTCTTCATTGGTGCACCGTGATGACAACAGCAGCAACAACAACAACAGTGATGACGGTAGCAGCAGCTGCAGCAGCAGCAGCAGCAGCAACAATAACAGAAAACGACGATGTGTTTGATATTCGTAGTGCCAGGACAGGCATACATCGACACAACACTAGTATTGATCTGATGCGTATTAACCAGGCAATGCTCAACAACAGCGGTGTGAAATATATTGCCAGTGATGTGACTTGTGTGCTGCTCAACGCGCGATCTGTGGTAACAAACCCGTAACAGTTAAAGAACATATGCTTGATCATAATGCCGATTTAATGTTTTTGACCGAAACATGGTGCAAGCCAAACAAGAATGCCGTTCTCAACGAATTAACCCCGCCAGGTTAGAGCTACATTGGGGTATGCCGTTCGTCGAAGCGTGGAGGTAGTGTTGGACTGTTATGCAATTCGGCATACAAATTCCATAAGACTTCAACCAAAATATATGACACATGTGAACATTTAGGTGTTAAATCAACAAAAACATCGAGAGCTGTACGTGTTGTTATCATCTATCGCCCACCGACCAACTCAATGCAGCCGTTCCTTGATGAATTTGAAGCATACATAAATAAAATAGTAGTTACACGACAATACATTCTAATTGTCGGGGACTCCAATCTCCACTGCGAAATGAATAGTGCACCTGGTGTAAAGGTGTTGAATTATATTTTCGCGGAAAACAACTTAAAACAACATGTCACTGAACCCACGCATATGAGGGGACACATGTTGGATTTAGTGATGACACGTTCACCCAGTTCAATAGTGACGTCAACTACAGCGTACCCCAGCACCATATCGGATCATTATAGCATCGTTTTCCTTCTATCGTCTACTAAACCAGTGTCTGCCCGTGTCGTGAAACAGCTGAGTGATTTTCGCGGACTTGATCTGATTCGCCTTGAAACTGATCTTTCTTTGCAACTTTCATCGGTGGATACTGAACTAGATGTGAATGCATTGATTGACCTGTACGAGCATGCGGTCGTATCAACCATTAACCTGCATGCCCCCGTTACGTCGAGAACGAAAAATTTGCCGACTCAAGGAGCTCTGGTATAATGACGTCAAGCATCAAGCCAGAGCATTGAGACGTACACACGAGGAGAGATGGAGAACAACGAAGCTCGAGGTGCATCGCCAGATTTTTTTTGAGCACCGAACAGCGGTCAACAACATGATCATGCGAGCTAAGTGTGTTCACCATGAGTCAATATTGTGATCACTTGAACAGCGAACATGTTTTCGTGTAGTTAACACCCTGCTGAAGCCACAGGGTATGACTCTTCCAAAATCCGCTAACACTGAAACACTGTGCAACGACTTCGCTACCTACTTTGCTGAGAAAACACAAGGAATTAGAATGCAGATCCACGAAAAGCTGATCAATGACGAAGAATATTCTGGTTACGTTATCGATGTTGCTGGCCATCGTTTGTCAAATGAACTCAATCGACTGCTACCTGCCAAGGTTCCAGAAACAAGTCAAAGAACTACAGACCAGTGAGTTTAACGTCAGTGATTTGCAAATTATTAGAAAGACTAATTAGAGATCACATGGTGGATTTTCTTGTTAAATATAACTTGTTAAACCCATCTCAACATGGGTTTCTAAAAGCGAGCTGATGCTTAACAAATATGTTATGTTTTTTTGGAAGAAGTCACTAAGTGGGTAGACGACGGATCACCGGTAGATATCATCTACTTAGATTTTCAGAAAGCTTTCGAAAAAGTGCCACTTCAAAGATTACTGTTTAAACAAAAGGCCCATGACATAGGAAATGGTTTAATTAACTGGATAGAAAAATGGGTAATTGACAGAAGACAACGGGTAGTAGTTGAAGGGGAGGCTTCAAACTGGAAATCAGTTTTGAGTGGGGTACCACAGGGATCAGTAAAGGGACCTAACTCTAGATGGCAGGTGGACAAGGAAGCCCTTTGGCTTATCGAGAGTCCAACCCTTTTATTTACATATATCCAGCCCTTCTGAGGTATGTGTCGATTTTATTCTTAAACATATTCACACTACTAGCACCCACACAATCATCAGATAATCTGTTCCATTCATTCACAGTCCTTTGTGAAAATTAGAACTTTCTTACGTCTAATCTACACTGTTCCTTTACTAATGTAACTTCATGTCCTCTAGTCTTTCTATCTTTCTTAACTGAAAAAAACATATTTCTATCAATATTTTCATAACCATTCAATATTTTAAACACTTCTATCTGATCTCCTCTCAATCTCCTGGTCTCTAGTGTTGTTAAACCACATTCTTTTAGGCGTTTTTCATAACTAAGATCCCTCAGTTTTGGTATCATTTTAGTCGCTCTCCTCTGTACTCTTTCTAGCATATCAATGTCCTTCTTGCGGTATGGCCTCCACGCTTGTATACAATATTCTAAATGAGGCCTAACTATTGTTTTGTACAGCGGTATTATTAGGTCTAATACTTAGTACCTAAGTATTAGACCCTACAGTCGTGCTTTCGTGACGTCGGCACCGAAGCGGTCGATTCTGAACGGACGAAGGTCATACGAAGGCCGTTGGCGGGTGCCCATCTCGGCAAGCACTTTGCCAACTACAGGCGCAAATTTGAATCCGTGACCTACAACAACTAATCACAGGCGCCAGTTCGAACCAGTGACCTATATAATCAAATCAAAGGCATTAGTTTGAAAGCGTGACCTACAACACCCAATCACAGACGACAGTTTGAACCGTGACCTACAACATCCAACCACATCCAATGACAGACGGTCGTTTGAATGCGTGATCTACAACAACTGATCACAGGCTACAGTTTGAACCCGTGACCTACAATATCCAATCAAAGGCATAAGTTTGAACCCGTGATCTACAACAACCAATCACAGACGCCAGTTTGAACCCGTGATCTATATCAACTTACACAGATATCGTATGCGTGTGTCTCGAACCTAATCCGCTCGTATGTCCACATTCCCTTTACTATAGAAAATATTTGATGCAGATCTGGTAAGGCGTACTTGAGAATCCAGCTCCGATGACGATGTTCTTCCAGTGCGGATGAACGTCCAAGATGAAGTCTTCGTCTGGCGTCATCTGGAGAGAACAACGAAGTAAGTTCACGCAACACAACGTAGAGTTGTGCCATTATCCTCCCATAAGTTGAACAGTTTTTTATTCAACTTGCCTAGAACATCTTAAACCCGTTTGTTGTCACACTGAACTAAAATGTTTCCGACGGGGTTTAAGGTTTATGTTTTCTCAAACATTATATATATATAAATATATATATATATTATAAAAAAAGAGATAAGTGAACGAAAAATGAACAACTCAGAACACGTCCAAAACATGAAATTCTACGGTCGCTAACAACCTCACGGCTCGTCCTATCTCGACGATGTTGGTATCATCTGAAAGGATGCACCTTCTTTTATTCTATTATCATCTTGATTTCCCGGTAACCGTTTATAAAACGTCTATAAAAGTATCTACAATCAACAATGTTGGCGGCGGGTACTCGATACACTAATCGGAATCGGAAGTGTTTATTTGACCCACATATAAAAACAAAACGGTACAATTTAAAAAAAAACAGAATTATCTACAGCTAAATTATGAAATACTGAATATGTGTTGAAATAGCAAGTAGTACATATATGTATTATCAAGTAGAATATATAACATAAAAGTAGAAATAATCAATGCATGATATACTCAATTAACAACATCCTGACCATGAACTATCAGGTTGCTATAGATAAAAAAAACAGGGGTCAGGGAGACTGCCACTAAGACCATTATTGGTCGCTCTCGTAGCAGCATCCCCATTTAGTAATTTTCAACATAGTATGTTTGGCTTATACATTTTCGAAAAACCGATAACGACACAAGTGCATACTTTCTAATGCTGTAACGGTTACACAAGTATTTGAATTATATTACCAATAATTGATGTCAAAATCTCAAAAACAAAATATAAAAAGTTTTCTTAATTTGATAACTAGCAGATAGTTACAACTGCATCAGACATAGTAATAACAATACACTGTGTACGTAAATTAACAGAGGTAATAAAATTAAAACAAGATATGATTATTTATTGATTATTCAGAATGTCCACATATATAACAATTTGGCAAAGAGCACTGTATTGTGTAATTTTGTAGAAAACATATTTTGGCATAATTAATAAATCTTTGTAAGCTATGTGTTGAAATTTTGTTCCTTATGTGAAGTACATTATTGTTTATTTGTAATGGAATATCAAACCTAATGCATCATTTGGCAAAGTCATGTTTTGCTCTATTTGTATGGATGTTGTTATGTATCCGTGTATTAATGTTGTGAACATTTTTAGTTAGCGTAAATGGTAAGTTTTGCAAATATGCTGGTAATGTCATGTATACATATTTATAATACAATTTAAATTCTTGTAAATGCAGCTTAGCTAAGCATATTATTCTAATCGGCTTTTTGTAGTTTGATGATTCTGTTACATTTAAAACCCCATATAATTAGGCAATAATTAATGTGTGGTAACATTAATGAGCTATACAAAGTAACTTTTATATTTACTGGCACAAATCTTTTAATTTGTTTAATATACCTATACATTTATAACATTTAATTGAAATATTTTTAATATGAATGTCCCAGCTTAGGTTTTCTTGCAAAGTCACCCCAAGAAGATTAAAGTTTTGGACTTCTTTATATTTAAAGACAGTTTCATTAGAATTCAGTGCGGTTATTGTTCGGTCGATAACTTCCATAATGGCATATTCGGTTGAGGGACCGGATTTGAATCCGTACTGATTAGCATTAAAGAGTTGGTATTCAGTAAAAAATGAATATATCTGATTATGCATAACTTTTTCAATAACCTTAGTGATTACTGGTAGCAGAGATAACGGTCTGTAGTTAAAAATAATGTTTCGTATTCATTTTTAAAGATAGGAATAACTTTTGCAATTTTTTTCTTATCTGGGAAGATTCCAGTATTTAATATTTGATTAAGAAATAATGTCAAGGGTTTTATTAAAATAAATTGTAAATATTTTAATTGTTCAACGTAATACCATCACAGCCACTACTGGTTTTTGCAGAGAATTTGTCTATTATTCTGAGTATTGACTCTTCAGTTATTTCTTGGAATTGGAAACGCATTTCAGAACTTCCTGTCAAATAATAACTATGATTGTTATTACCGGTGTATTTTATTTAGTTTTCAAGGTATTTTCCTAAGTTTGTAAAAAATAAATTAAAGGTATTTGCAATTTCAACATTGTCAGTTATTTTGTGGTCTCCTTCCTTAAAATATATAGATAATGATCTTTTTTGTTGGGTCTTTGCAGAATTTCATTTATAGTTTTGCAAGTTTTCCTTGTGTCATTTTTATACCTGTTAAACAATTGTTCATAATATATAAAATTGGCTACCCTGATGCTTCTTTTTAAGATACCATTATAAGTGTTTAAATTTGTCATTTTAATAGAATGATCAATATATGTCGGATTTGACAGCTTAAGCTGTTTGTGTAGATTGTCTCTGTATTTTACGGATTTAAGAATATCATATGTTATCCATAGAGAGTTTATGTGTTACTTTTATATTTATTAAACGTCACTAATTTAAATGGCATGTGATTACAATTTACCTTTTCAAGTACATCAATGATTATTTTGTAATTGTTATTTGGATCGTGGAAAGGGTCTTGGTCTAATTTCGCTATAATATTTGAGTTAATTAATTCATTAAAAAAATTGACATAGCTGTTTCATTCTGTAAATGTATTTAACTAATTTGGGAGGACATTTTAAAACCGGAGCAGTGTCAATAAATATAAAATATGGTTGGTTGTCTCAAAATTGCTTGATTAGGGTACCTGCTATTGATAGTAGCATTAAACAGATTAAGCTGTCAAATCCGACATATATTGATCATTCTATTAAAATGACAAATTTAAACACTTATAATGGTATCTTAAAAATAAGCATCAGGGTAGCCAATTTTATATATTATGAACAATTGTTTAACAGGTATAAAAATGACACAAGGAAAACTTGCAAAACTATAAATGAAATTCTGCAAAGATCCAAAAAAAAAAATCATTATCTATATATTTTAAGGAAGGAGACCACAAAATAACTGACAATGTTGAAATTGCAAATACCTTTAATTTATTTTTTACAAACTTAGGAAAATACCTTGAAAACTAAATAAAATACACCGGTAATAACAATCATAGTTATTATTTGACAGGAAGTTCTGAAATGCGTTTCCAATTCCAAGAAATAACTGAAGAGTCAATACTTAGAATAATAGAAAAATTCTCTGCAAAAACCAGTAGTGGCTGTGATGGTATTACATTGAACAATTAAAATATTTACAATTTATTTTAATAAAACCCTTGACATTATTTCTTAATCAAATATTAAATACTGGAATCTTCCCAGATAAGAAAAAAATTGCAAAGGTTATTCCTATCTTTAAAAATGATGACGAAACATTATTTTTAACTACAGACCGTTATCTCTGCTACCAGTAATCGCTAAGGTTATTGAAAAAGTTATGCATAATCAGATATATTCATTTTTTACTGAATACCAACTCTTTAATGCTAATCAGTACGGATTCAAATCCGGTCCCTCAACCGAATATGCCATTATGGAAGTTATCAACCGAACAATAACCGCACTGAATTCTAATGAAACTGTCTTTAAATATAAAGAAGTCCAAAACTTTAATCTTCTTGGGGTAACTTTGCAAGAAAACCTAAGCTGGGACATTCATATTAAAAATATTTCAATTAAATGTTATAAATGTATAGGTATATTAAACAAATTAAAAGATTTGTGCCAGTAAATATAAAAGTTACTTTGTATAGCTCATTAATGTTACCACACATTAATTATTGCCTAATTATATGGGGTTTTAAATGTAACAGAATCATCAAACTACAAAAAGCCGATTAGAATAATATGCTTAGCTAAGCTGCATTTACAGGAATTTAAATTGTATTATAAATATGTATACATGACATTACCAGCATATTTGCAAAACTTACCATTTACGCTAATTAAAAATGTTCACAACATTAATACACGGATACATAACAACATCCATACAAATAGAGCAAAACATGACTTTGCCAAATGATGCATTAGGTTTGATATTCCATTACAAATAAACAATAATGTACTTCACATAAGGAACAAAATTTCAACACATAGCTTACAAAGATTTATTAATTATGCCAAAATATGTTTTCTACAAAATTACACAATACAGTGCTCTTTGCCAAATTGTTATATATGTGGACATTCTGAATAATCAATAAATAATCATATCTTGTTTTAATTTTATTACCTCTGTTAATTTACGTACACAGTGTATTGTTATTACTATGTCTGATGCAGTTGTAACTATCTGCTAGTTATCAAATTAAGATAACTTTTTATATTTTGTTTTTGAGATTTTGACATCAATTATTGGTAATATAATTCAAATACTTGTGTAACCGTTACAGCATTAGAAAGTATGCACTTGTGTCGTTATCGGTTTTTCGAAAATGTATAAGCCAAACATACTTTGTTGAAAATTACTAAATGGGGATGCTGCTACGAGAGCGACCAATAATGGTCTTAGTGGCAGTCTCCCTGACCCCTGTTTTTTTTATCTATAGCAACCTGATAGTTCATGGTCAGGATGTTGTTAATTGAGTATATCATGCATTGATTATTTCTACTTTTATGTTATATATTCTACTTGATAATACATATATGTACTACTTGCTATTTCAACACATATTCAGTATTTCATAATTTAGCTGTAGATAATTCTGTTTTTTTTTAAATTGTACCGTTTTGTTTTTATATGTGGGTCAAATAAACACTTCCGATTCCGATTAGTGTATCGAGTACCCGCCGCCAACATTGTTGATTGTAGATACTTTTATAGACGTTTTATAAACGGTTACCGGGAAATCAAGATGATAATAGAATAAAAGAAGGTGCATCCTTTCAGATGATACCAACATCGTCGAGATAGGACGAGCCGTGAGGTTGTTAGCGACCGTAGAATTTCATGTTTTGGACGTGTTCCGAGTTGTTCATTTTTCGTTCACTTATCTCTTTTTTTATAATATATATATATATTTATATATATATAATGTTTGAGAAAACATAAACCTTAAACCCCGTCGGAAACATTTTAGTTCAGTGTGACAACAAACGGGTTTAAGATGTTCTAGGCAAGTTGAATAAAAAACTTTTCAACTTATGGGAGGATAATGGCACAACTCTACGTTGTGTTGCGTGAACTTACTTCGTTGTTCTCTCCAGATGACGCCAGACGAAGACTTCATCTTGGACGTTCATCCGCACTGGAAGAACATCGTCATCGGAGCTGGATTCTCAAGTACGCCTTACCAGATCTGCATCAAATATTTTCTATAGTAAAGGGAATGTGGACATACGAGCGGATTAGGTTCGAGACACACGCATACGATATCTGTGTAAGTTGATATAGATCACGGGTTCAAACTGGCGTCTGTGATTGGTTGTTGTAGATCACGGGTTCAAACTTATGCCTTTGATTGGATATTGTAGGTCACGGGTTCAAACTGTCGCCTGTGATCAGTTGTTGTAGATCACGCATTCAAACGACCGTCTGTCATTGGATGCGGTTGGATGTTGTAGGTCACGGTTCAAACTGTCGTCTGTGATTGGGTGTTGTAGGTCACGCTTTCAAACTAATGCCTTTGATTTGATTATATAGGTCACTGGTTCGAACTGGCGACTGTGATTAATTGTTGTAGGTCACGGATTCAAATTTGCGCCTGTAGTTGGCAAAGTGCTTGCCGAGATGGGCACCCGCCAACGGCCTTCGTATGACC
>JAHLWY010000291.1:0-142573 GCA_020002185.1 Paraescarpia echinospica | reverse complement strand
AAACACAACACACAGATGTCCCATCTTTGATGAGCAAGTACCATGCCATGGTACCTACAGCACAACATGATTTTAACAAGTTACATATTAAATATGATATTGTGCACACAACTATCAATGTTTAGTCGGCAGACCTGGGTTCAATTCTTAATTGAATTGAATTAATCAAAAAATTGCTCGAATTTTATTTGAATAACATTAATTGAATTGGAATTGATCCTTCTTGTGAGTATATTGAATTAAATTGGAATTGATCCTAGGTAAATAAACATGAATTGCAATTAAATTGGAATTGACAAAAGTGAATTGAACCCAGGTCTGATAGTAGGTCTACACCCTATTTTTACAATTTGCCCCTCCAATGAATTATACACAGTACACGAATAAATACATATTTTAACGTAAATATGATTGCAGTACTCAATGTTTTTTTATTCGAGTATCCATTTGTTCTACCCTATTTGCTTGCTATACGTGGCGAACACGTTATTAGGCACTACGAATTAAGCAGCAACAATGTGGTGTATGTCATACACAGATCACATGAATGCATCCGCATTGACACAGGCGTTAGCCGTTACACATACAACATAGTGTTTATTTCTGTTACAATATTAATGCATATATTTTTTGTAAAAATGATTGACTAATAACATAACAGCACATGATGTGAACTTGTGTGCATATGAAACATATTTAATGTTGTAAGCATCATGGTATTTTAAGAAAAAATAACTAACAAAATGACTCAGCTAGTGATTTTGCGTCCATGTTGTTTATGGGCGATAACAAGGCGGTTGCTACCATCTCCGATGTGCGCCGAAGTCTATTCTTTTTTACCCTCTCCGCTTTCTCCGCTTCCGGTGTCTCCGCGGACTGCAAAAGAAATAGGGCCTAGGTGTACGCAGACTTGGCGAACGGAAGACAATGGCTTCTGATTGGTTGTCGTTCATCACGAGTCCGTTGTCATGGAGCCATATTTTCACTTCCTGTATGCAGGCTTCCATACGTGCAAGGGCTTGTGTGTGGTCGGTTGATGGGAAAGTGATGTAGAGTTGAGTGTCGTCTGCATATAAGTGGTGTTGAATAAGGTGCTGTTGTAGAAGTTTGGTTAAAGGTGCGATTTACGCGTTAAAAACTATCGGTCCCAGGACAGACCCTTGTGGCACTCCTGTCATTAAGGTGTTTATTTCCGACACGCCATTCTTTACACGTACTACATAATATTATGTTCGATCACACATATAAGATGTCAGCCAGGCAAGGACGTCGCCAGATAACCCGTATCCATGCAACCGTCTCAGCAGTATGGTATGGTCGATGGTGTCGAAAGCCGCAGTAAGATCCAGTAGCACTAGGACCACACTCCGGCGACAATCAGTCGATTGTGGAACGTCGTTGTGCATACGCACGAGTGCTGTTTCGGCACTGTGGTGTGCATGGTATGCACTCTGATCAATTCCGTAGATACCGTTCTCCTCCGTGAAGTGTTGCAGTTGGGTCCGTCTCGTCAGCATCAAGTTCAAACGATTCTATGTCTTCTGCGAAACTGCTGTTGTTGGTCGATGCATATTTCCGATATGTAACGTGTCGTTTCAGACAGTCTGGTTTTGACTGGAAGAGTCCACATTCGACGGCGTAGTGATCGGTAAATAGTAATGTGGGCACGGCAACAGTGGCAATAAGATGTGATGTTTCGCCGTTATTATCAGGTCTAGTGTAATACCCCGTTCGTGAGTAGCGCCATTGATATGTTGCACAAAGCCAGCCGTATCAAGCAGATCGGCCAGATTCACCGCTAGGGTGCAAGTTGAATTGTTATATCTCGTGTAGAAGTCACCGCACACGACCGTCTCTGTAGGATGAGCAGCAGCGATGAATAACACTTTGGAGACATTATCCAGGAAAGTTCCAAAACACGTATTTGGCGGTCTGTACATCACGATTATTATGCAGCCGACGCGGGCATTGCGTAGAGTAACGGAGAGTGTTTCTGAAGCGTGCATGTCAACAGTGACATGAGCTGCAGAGTTTTGCTGGACAGAACTCCAACACCTCCACCGCATCGAGCGCCACCACGCGGCTGGTGAACGAGCGTATAATTGTCTCTGCAAAGTTCAGAAACTGAAGCATTGTCTTCATCTGTCAACCAGGTTTCAGTTACAGCAACAATGTCCAGAGAACACCCGTCAACATAATCACGTACGAACAATGATTTGTTTCGCAGATATCTGGTATTAATCAGAGCAAATTCATCCTTGCCCACGATTACGGCCGAGTCCCATTTTAATGTCGGTACTTCTATTAGATTGTTGTTATGACGTGTGCATGGCCGATCGGTGGGTGGTCGATGTCCGATAATTGGATCGATTGTTCTTTGTTTCCGAGCGCCGCGTCGGCAGCCGCGTCATGTTGGTAACCGGGCAGCAATACCGACATCAACTAGCATCCTCCAAGTTTTGGCGTTCAGGCGTGACGCACAGGAATTTAAAAGCAATTGACAGGCAGTGTACCTGTGCGACGACATGGAAACGCAACAGGATCGACTGATTAGAATATCAACTGAGGTGCCTCAGTAAACGATAAACAGAGTTTTTAAAAACAGTACAAACACACACCTACAAGATTCTTGTCGTTGACTAAATTGTTTGGCATGATAATTGTAGATTGCTGCACGTATGCAGTGAAGATCAGTGTCGATGTGTTATTGAAACAGACTAAAACTGGGATAATTTCGAAAGTGACGTACACATGCAGCGGGTTAGGCGCAATCACGTGGAGGATTAGTATTTGTTGAATAGAGCACAGGTATAGTGCTGTATTCAACAAAGAAATAAGCTACACCAAAAATACATTGCAGAATAAATTACATGGCGTAAAATATGTTATTACAAATAATAATTTCACTATATAAACAATGTCATGATAACAGCAAAAAAATTGTTAAAATGTAGAAATAAATACTTGCCTTTACGTTCTGTCTTAGCACAAGTTGTCTCCTTGACATCTATGGCCGCCTCCTTCAAGTAGGGATGCCTGGCATGCATCGTTGGCTATTCACTCACTGCATGATGCAGGTCACGATGAATTGGAAGAAACTTGATCAGTGCCTTTTTCTTCTGGGTAGTCCATCGATGGTATCGGCATCTTTTGGACTGAACAGCCTTCTTGGTGAAGCCAATGTACGTCTGATAATAGGCAGTGCTGCTTGGAAATGAATCGTGAAGTCAGCTAAGAAATACATAAACTACGTGTCGCATGATTGTAAATAGGCAATATTAAATATAATTGTTATTATTATGCATTTGCCACTTTTCTAATACAACATATTTTCTAAATATTAGTAAATACCAAAGGTAAAACTAATCATCACATGTGTTCTGTAAGTATGTAATAATGTTACAAAAATATAGACTTTATAATTGTATAAACATTAATTATGCCGGTGCATACATATGTGTAACTGATGCATAGTAAAACAAAACCACTACTACGACGACGAGATAATTTTACTTGTATAAAGCGTGGCTTAAAAATCATGGAATATATATACTTAGATATGAACAACCATATATTGTTCTCCCTGGGCCAACTGAAATCCACCGGGCAAACATAAAGCATTATGTTGTTTTAAGTGTTTGTCTTGTTCTCTTTGTATAATGGTGTAGTAATTATAGTTTTAAATATAACTATTCTAGTGCTCATTTTTAAATCTAATACATTCTTGCAATAATTGTTAAAATTACATAATATAACAATTTGATATACATGAATAACTGCTGCAAAGGGCTTTTACCAAAATGAATCGTTCGGTGTTTTGAAGTCATTTTTTATTTCTATAGTTACACCTTGGCGACTGTAAACATTAACACAGTTATTTGAAATGTGTGTCAAGTTTTATTATTCCTCAATACAGCATTACATGGCACACCAGTTGATTAGCAAAAAAATTTGTTTCGGTAGATGCGTGGGAATGTTTAATATTGTATTTTACTATTATTGTTTGTATATTATAGGTTTAACATGTTTATTTTATAATTAATTTCCACTGTAAAGCGGTAACAAATGCTTAATTGGTTTACTTTTCCGAATCATATGCCCTCTGATTAATGTATATATATATATATATATTATATATATATATATATATATTATATATATATATTATATATATATATATATAATATTTATATATATATAATATATATATACATACATATATAAAATTATAAATATGTGCAACATTATAATATTGGCAACATGTTATACGGCATTCAATATGATTAATGTTAATAACAGTAATACATTAAAGAGAATTAAAATAATATAATTTACTTGCGAATTAACTTACATTACTGACACATTTTGGTGTAGAAGTATCCATTCTGCGGAACTACCCTAGGGCTACGGACTAGATTTGATGACATTGAAAGTTACGCAACTTCGATTCCGTCCGTTTACTGTTGACCCTTTGCACATATATGCATGTAAGTAAGTAAGTAAGTAAGTAAGTAAATTTAATGCAGTGGAAACAGTGTACTGTAGGCCAGGCCATACGTTCACGTTCACTGTTATCAATGTCAAATTGATAACTACAAGTTCCATTTTTTGTTCTTTTTAAAATTTATATTCTAAAGTGTATATAGAATGTGGAAGCGCTTTAATGGTATTTAGTTATCTAACAATAGATAAATATTTTGCAATTTGATTTTTTTGGGAAAATGTCTGTGTTCTCGTGTCATTCAATATTAACTACTCAGATCCTTAAAACATAACGGTTACAATGGTTCGCTCCCTTGGTTAATAATAAGTGAATACGTCTCCAGGTATCAGAAAACGATATAAATGTATAACATGCAGCATTTGAAAAAGAGCCTCAAAAATATATCGAGGGGGCGGAGCTGAACTTATCAACATTTAGTGTAGCGAAAAATCCTGCCGCTAAAAATACTGCCGCACCCAGTATTAATGCGCTTGTCCGGAATACAGTTTTTCGCGAGGAGACAACTGGGCTTATTATATGTTAGCAAGGGGTGAAAAATCCTACCGCTGTAAAATATTGCCGCACCTTAGATTCTGGCTGGCACCTGGTCGGGTCCTGTTGATTTGTCTGTTTTTAAGTCATGAAATAATTTGGCGACTTTTTTTTTGTGATGGTGATATGTTTTACACTAGTAGTCTAACGATATGTCATTGATGAATGTTGCATGTGCATTGTGCACCATACAATGTTGTATGTGTATAATGTATGTATGTATGTATGTATGTATGTATGTATGTATGTATGTATAGACATGTAATATATATATATATGTGTGTGTGTGTGTGTGTTTGTGTGTGTGTGTGTGTGTGTGTGTGTGTGTGTGTGTGTGTGTGTGTGTGTGTGTGTGTGTGTGTGTGTGTGTGTGTTATTTTATACGTCTACAAGAACACATTATTATTATTTTTTTAAATATTTCAATTAACTGTATACAAATCTAAATTATGTTGCACCTAATATGTGTTTTGTCAGTTTGTAGACTATTTGTGCTGAATACAACATACAATACATTAGTTGGCTAGCATGTATAATATCCTTCTTTCAAATGTCTCAGATGAACAACATTCTAATAATTTTACAGCCATCCAATCGGAAATATTCATAATAAAGCTTGAAGACCACGATTAGACTAATTTCTTTAGAATAGGACAACATTTTTTTACACAATGAACTTCTACTTGCGGACATGCCCGGTTCGCCAGTATCAACAGTAGAATTTTTTGCTACACTTCCTCTGAGGGAAAATGAAACATTGTGGTTGTGATAGCGCCCAGCGGTGGCTCTACCTTACGGAGTCTGGTTATATTAACTGACACAAATGGTGGCGCCACGTTACGTAGATGATCGAGGTCATGTACACGCATTTTGTAATCGTCGACTTTTAATCGCACAGCTCGTTCTTGGACTAACACGTATAATTTAGAAGCAGTGTTGGTCAATGTACTAAAGGTATAATTCTGTCGTTAATCTGTACATGGCGACCCATCACATTACTCGAATCTGTTAGTTGAGTGAGTTGTTGGTGTTACTATTCTTTTAATGTGAGCGATAAACGGGTGATTCATCCTGAGATCCAGAGGCACACACACGACATGTGCGGCGTGTTTGGTTGGTAAGCAACAATTGACCCAATTGTGTTTTACTTGTACCATCATACTCAAATAGTCAAACGTAATTATGAATATGATGTTTTGAAAACAAATCTAAAAACTACCTGGCCTGAAACACTGACTATAGCCTAGGCAGGCTTTATTTATATTGATTTAATTTTCAGTTCAGACAATATAAATAAAGCCTGCCTAGGCTATAGTCATGACATTATTTTGAATGAAGCTCGTAATTTTTATAGCAAATACACATTGATTAAAATGAGTATGTTTTTGTTCAAACAGTGAAATATAGAGTACGATTTCATCACCATCGCCGATATAATTATATGTTATATATTAGTGCTGCCACCCTTTGCATTATTGAAAAATTTCTCAATTTGAAACTGTATACATCTTGTTGAACATTCATACTCCAATGCCCCAGCATTTGAGTAGTGACTGATATATTAGACTAACGGATTATATATCAAAGACTTTGATGTCAATATCAAACAAGTGCTCAGAAAGAATTCCTGGAGAGTATACAAACCTACCACTATGACTATTATTACTACATGTATCATAATTTAATTGCCTAAACACAAAACATATAATAAAATCTTAATAATATTATATACGCGAATAATCATAACCTACTTTAAAATGGCAATGAAATATGTAAACGCGGCATATCAAATTCCAACAATATATATAATTGTTCTAATCAGCACTATCAAAAGTTATACAAGCCATTATAAATCAAATGTATAATTATTTTGTACAGCGACGTCTACGATCAACCAGAATACTGTGACCTGTTCAGTTTTTTTAATTATAATGCATGGAGATGATACAAATCTTTCTACAACTCTGTAATATTAATAAATCAAAATATAATTCGCACTTCATAGTAAATCCCACCACAACTTTCATAATTTATGTGGTACTATAACACCGTTATTATTCTCAAATTTTCATTAAATAAATATATATTGTATTTCTATAGTAAAAGTGCGAGGAATAGATCAAAACGTTTAGTAATATTATAAAATTATTATGCACCGGAGCGATTTGGATTATTCTGCATAGCCTCTATTATTTGTTTATTTTACTTGCATACATATATATATATATGTGTAAGTATGATCATTTAAAAACTATATCGGTACTTCAATTCTGCCTTTTTAACCATTTTGGGGGTAGTGGGCCATTTATTACAATCTGCTCCACCCTCTCCATTGCAAACATATTTAATTTATCAACTGCAAACATATTTATTTCATAATTTACCAATATTGGCCCAAATTTAGCCAACCAACACTACCAACAAAACGTTCAGACATTACCTTAATGGAAACATAAAGTATTTAATTGTTAAGTTATTAATGAAGAAACAATCTCTGAAACAATTGATGATAAAGACAACATTTGATTTGCAGTGTTTCCTCATTGCTATTAAAGTAAACTAAACCTGTTTTGATTAAATCTTTAACTTTAATCACAAACCAAATATTAACTTCTGGTATATTTCCTGATAAACTCAAAATAGCCAAATTAATACATATTTATAAAAAGGGGACGATACCCTATTCTGCAACTACAGACCAATATCAATCTTACCTACATTTTTAAAAGCAATCGAAACATTTATTTATAACCAGCTTGAATCTTTCTTGAAAAGACAAACTTATCTACGATAACCAATATGGATTTAGAAAGGATCATTCAACTGCATTTACCGCTGTCGAATTAAGAACTGGATTTACTATCCACACTTGTTAATAATCTACCTGGACATTTCAAAAGTATTTGATATCCTGGACCACTTAATATTAATAGATAAATTGAGTTTTATGACATAAAACGAATAGCCCTAGATCTATTCAAAAACTATTTTAAACAAATAGAAAAAAGACATTGAAGAAACCCAATCTGAAATGCTTAATATCTCAACAGGCGCACTTCAAGGATCAATTCTAGGCCCTTTGTTATTCTTCGTCTTGATTAATGACTTTGCCTAATCTAATCCAAAATTAAACTATATTACGTATGTATCTCTCAAGTACTCTAGATTCTTTTGTACAATGTGAAAACAATGAAAATGTGGAATCTCTAATCAACAAATGTAAATAAATCAAAATATATAATTTTCAAAGAAACTAGAAGAAATATTAATATGATAAACCCATAAAATCTACAAATATATAGCACAAACATTGATAGGGTAGAGAAGTTAATTTTCCTAGGCCTAAGTGGTTTAATGAATAATTAAACAGACACAGTCATATTGAGAAAATCTCAAATAGATGCTCCTGGACTACAGGTACCCTAACTATACTTAAACGATTGTTACCTCTGAATATACAACTCTCTGATATTATCACATCTAAATTATGTTAGCATGTAAATTGCTTCCGGACTCGGTTACATTCATAGTTTTGAAAATATGGTAAGTTACCTTTCCGAATTCTATGTTGCTCAGAACGGAGCTTTCGACCTCTTCACGACGTCTTCATCAGCATTGGTCTGCGCCACTCTCGGTCGTCATGTGATTATGTTGGTAACTGTCACGTGACAACACTTCCAGGAAGATCGCAGGAAGGTCGAAAAGCTTCGTTCTTAGCAAAATAGGACTCTGAAAGGTAACTTACCATATTTTCAAATCTAAATTATGATTTAATGGCCTAGGGCTATAGATGTGAGAGAATTATAAGTAAGTAAATTTAACGCTAACACCAATGCACTGTTCAGATGTCTTATATTACTAAAAGTAGAACATCTTCTAAATTTTCACGAATTAAAACTATTCCATAAATATTCACGCAATAAACTAGCCGTATCTCTATAAAACTTGCCATTTGTTCAAAACAACAGTTATCGCAAATTTTACACTGTCATTATAAAATTCATCAATTAGGTTACATTATTAATTAGCCCAACGAAGCTTCAGGTATAGTTTGCCACATACAATATATAATGCACCAGATTTAATAAAGAACAAGATCACCACTCACAGTTTATATGCCTTTGCAACATATTCCAAGCTTTATTATCTGAATACTCTTGCTGAGCAGTGTACAATCCCAAACTGTTATATATGTAATAGGGATATCTTTGGACGCCAGCTGTGCCTCTTGTAATAAATTACTTAATTTAAAAACCAACTGTTTGTACGTTTGTGTTTTTAGTAAGTGCAATATATAATATATATAAGACATAATATCATGTAAATTTATCTTGTAGTAATGCACCAATTGTACTAGGGATTTTCTTCTTTTATCAATCAAATAAGAGATGGCTGCTCGTGGATAGACGTGTATTCTGGTGTGTCCCGAGCTTTGAATAGTTTTTGTAGTGGGGAGGCATTGGAGTGTGGAGATTTTCAAGGTGGGTGATTGACCGAAGGAGATACAGCACGCTGAACTTTTCGGACTTTGTGAAAGTGCTAGATGGAGGTTGCTTAGCTGCTATTAGTTCCATAACTTAAGCCTGAAATCGACGCACATTACGCCTTAAGGCTAAGCCTGAAATCGACGCACATTACGCTTTAGTGTCCGTGTGTAGCAGGGTGCATTACGTAACAACGTCTGGCACTGGCAAACAACGCTGGACAGTGGAACTGTAGACATCCACTTCTTATTGTGTTCCGCATGACTGCGTTTGCAAGTTGGCTTACAATATGCCGAGGTCGCGTAGAGCAAGCAATGTCGAGGACAACCAAGAAGATCAGTTAGTTCTAAAACTAATTGCAGCCCTCAACGATTCAGCGGTGCTGAACAAAATGAAACAGGTTCTCTTTCCGGATGAACTCGCCAAAGAGATTCGTGAATTGAGACAAACGTTCAAAAACTTTCAACAGCAACTGGATGAAAAAAACAATAAAATTGCACTGCTTGAAGATAAGGTTACTCATCTCCAGAACCAAATTGATGACAATGAACAATATGGCCGTAGGGCAAACCTACGTTTCAGTGGCATTGAGGAGACAGGTCATGGGGAGGACCTTGAGTCAAAGCTCATAGAAATTTGTAACGAGCACATGAAAATCAGTCCTGCTGTATTGCCCAGCGACTTTGAACGGGTACACAGAATTGGTCGCAAAACGGACACCTCCACCAGGCTGCGACCCGTAATCGTCCGCGTCAAATCGGAGAAGACACGCGACAAAGTGTTTCAGTCAAGAGCTTCACTTAAACAAAAGAACGAATGAGTAGCCGATCGAAGTTTGAAGATCTTCATAAATGAAGATTTGACAACAGTGCGCACAAAGTTGGCTTACGCAACAAGAGTGTTGAAAAAGGCAAACAAAGTCAGAGACTGCTGGACGTACAATGGGAACATTGTAATCAAGGATGTCAACAAAGTGATTCACAGGATATACACCTCGAATGAGGTGGACAAGTACCAATGACATGCAAGGCATAGCACCAAATGACAGTGATAATGATGTGAACAATTAGTTATTGCTCACGTGACATTTCTGACTGACACGAAATCTAGTTCTGCGATTGGCAATGCCTGCTGTATGAACTGTATGTTTGTAAATAAGTTGGTCAATATCTTGTTTTGTTATTTGCAGTGTTCCCTATATCAACTTTTTTTTAAATATATCTTAGTGCAGTTTGCTACTCACTTGTATCGTGACTTGCGATGTGGTTTCTGTTTAATGCTTCTTTATTTTCCACATAACTTTTTATTTATTATAATATAATAACCTATGCATTTATATATATATTGGAAATGTGTTGGTTAAAATGAATTACATTGTATTAGTATTTGTAATGTCTGCTATAGGAATTATATGTATGTAAAAAAGTTGGGTAAAGGGTACCTGCTTTTGTATTAACGTACGTTTACTTTCAATATCTTGTTTTGTTATTCTTTTAAATATCTTATACAATTTTTATTTTAATCTCTTAATGCAATTTGTTACTCACTTGTGTCGTGACTTGTGATTCGTTTTCTGTTTAATGTTTATTTATTTTCCACACATGACTTTTTATTTGTTATAATATAATAACCTTTTTGCATTTTTATACATTTATAATTGTTGGAAATGTGTTGGTTAGAATGCATTACAATGCATTAGCTCCTACCTCTAGAAATAGTTTTATTCTTAAGTTTGTTTGTTTGTTTGTTTTTTTCTCGGGCCATCTTGTCAAATGGTCCTGACTTTTTTCTATTACATCGCCTTATTTTTCTTGTATTTTTTTCTAAACATAATCTGTTTCTTTTCTATCTCTGACACTTTAAGTAGCTACTTATCATGCACCGCTTTAGCTTAACATGAACAAAATACAAATATTATTAAACAAAATCTAGTAACTGAAACATTAAAGGCACACACTCTCATTGAAACATTACTGCACATTGAAAATATGCTGGTCTCATTAAAATTTAAAATACACTGAAATGATAACTGACAAAACTTTTCTCCAATTTACAGGTGGTATTACAAATAATTGTCTAAATAATATTCTAAACATCATTAATACTGTTGATGAAAATAATGAATTGCCAACAATACGCCGATCGTCATATTATGATTTTGAAAAATTAAATTTGTTAGTTCAAAACAAAAATAAACATTTCAGTATCCTAAGCTCAAATATACAGTCCATTAATGCAAAGTTTAGTGAGCTCGAGGCATTTCTAAATGACTTGTCTTGCTTAAATTTTAAATTTAGCATAATATGTCTCCAAGAGAGTTGGTTATCTGATAATGATGACTTATCACTAATTCAATTAAATGGATATGACTGTATATCCCAAGGAAAAAGTTGCAGCACCAAAGGGGGATTATTAATATATATAGATAAAAACTTTGATTATGAAGTAAAGATGAAATTAAATATGTGTGAACAATGGGAGGGACAAATAATACACGTAAATGGAGGAGGCTTATCGCAAACAGTCACTATAGGAAATATATACCGGCCTCCAAGGCCTTTAACTGAAATAAATGAAAACTATAACGAATTTATAAATGAATTTACAATGGTCATATCATCTATGCAACATCATCAAAACAACAACCTTATTCTTGCAGGGGACTACAATATAAATATGCTAAAAATAAACGAGCAACAACACTAGCACTTTCTTTGACATGTTAACTTCATTTAGTCTCTTCCCCCAAATTACTCTTCCTACAAGGTTCACAACATGTACAGGTACACTTATTGATATTTTTTTTGTCATTTAACAACATATTTTGAAAAGTACAGCAGGAATATTAATTAAAAACATTTCTGATCATCAACCATATTTTATGCTTATGAACACTACTCTAAAAGAGGAACATACTACAAAATGTATACGAGTTAATGTAAAAAATAAAGAGGCTATGTTAAAAGTCAGAAATGATATAATCTCTTCTGAAAAAAGAAAAAAAATTAGATACAAGTTCAAATGCTAATCCAAACCATAATTATAACATTATCATCAATTAAATAAATCAAGCTAAAAATAAATATATGACTAGCAAATTAGTGAAATTTAATAAATATAAACATAAAAAATCTATATGGATAACTCGAGGCTTGCTAACCTCAATACGATACAGAGACAAACTTTACAAACAATTAAAAATCACAAACCCTGAATCTTCTGAATATGGCGTATTATTGATTAATCTAAAAACATACAATAGTATTTTGAAAAGAAGTTTTCGCAAAGGAAAGCAATCATATTTTGACAAATGTTTTAATCAATTTAAATTTGATATAAAAAACACTTGGAAAACTATCAATGAAATCCTGTCTAAACATAAAATTAATAAATCATTTCCAAAATATTTTAAAGAATCCGATTCAATTGTGGCAGACAAATTAGAAATTGCAAATAAATTCAATACATTATTTACCAATATAGGTAGTAATCTGGCTAATGATATTAAATACACAGGCATTCATGATCATTCATATTATCTAAATAAAATAGTAAACTGTAATTTTACATTTAAATACGTTGAAGAAGATACCACAAAAAGAACAATAATTAATCTACCCAACAAAAGTAGCTGTGGGTGTGATGGTCTATCTACCAAACTGCTAAAAGTGCTTGAACCTGCATTAACCAAATCTTTAACTTTAATAACAAAGTCAAGTATTAACCACAGGAATATTCCCTGATAAACTAAAAATTGCTAAGGTAATTCTCATTTATAAAAAAGGTGAGCCAGCAGTATTCAATAATTATAGACCCATATTTCTTCTTATTTTTTACCAATTATTATCTTATTTAAAAGACTAAGCTTTTTTTTGACCATCAGTATGGATTCCGACCTAAACATTCAACTGAATACGCAGCACTAGAATTAATAGATATAATAATAACGAAACTGGATAAGGATGAAATACCCATTAATATTTACCTAGATCTTTCCAAAGCCTTTGATACCATTGACCATTTAATTTTAATTGAAAATTGAAATATTATGGTATACATGGAACAAATCTGAACTTATTCAGCAGTTACCTAACAAATCATAAACAATATACGGAAATTGACAATATAAAATCAAATATGTTATCAATAACAACAGGTGTACCACAAGGTTCAATCTTAGGACCCCTGTTATTCATCATATATATCAATGATTTTGCACAAGCCAGTAAAATGTTTAATTTCATAATGTATGCTGATGATACAACTCTATCAAGTACACTAAACACTTTCAGCGATAACATACATGACGAAAATTTAGAATCTTTAATAAATGAAGAACTTTAAAAAATAAATGAATGGCTCAAAATAAATAAATTATCGCTAAACATAGCAAAATCGAAATACATGACATTTCAAAAGGCAAAGAAAAATATACAGACACTTACTCTGAAGATAGACAATGTAAATATTGAACAAGTCAAAGAATTTTATTTTTGGGATTTAATTATAGATAAAAATATAAACTGGAAAAAGCACACTGAAAAATATAAAATGCTTGTTCTAAAAAAAATTGGCATTTTAAATAAATTGAAACGTTATCTCTTCACATTAAAATAATATTATATAATTCTTTAATAGTGCCACACATTAATTATTGCATAATGGTGTGGGGCTATCAAAAAACTTGAATAATAAAACTTCAAAAAGAAGCCCTGAGAATGATTATCTTAAGTAATTATACTTCCCACACAGAACCACTTCACAAAAAAACTCAACTTGTTAAAAGTAGATGACATTCTTAAATTACAACAATAACAATGTTACTATAAATATTTACATAATGACTTACCAGTTTATTTACAAAACTGGAGGATAATGTTTAACTATGAGGTACATAATCATAATACAAGAGTAAACAATAAAATATACACTTATAAAATTAAACATGAATTTGCTAAGAAATGTCTTAGGCATAATTTGCCACTTTTATTAAATACCATTCCTGATATTGTCAAAGAAAAGCTTAGTACACACAGTTCACAAGGATTTGCCAAGTATGTTAAACTTTATTTTTTACAAAACTATCAAGTAACATGCACCAGTCAAAATTGCTATATATGTATGCAAAATTAAGAACCGACAACCACCTGTCAACTTGTCAAAAAAACAGTGCCTAAATGACAAACTCAATAATCATATAAGCTTGCTTACACTACACACATGCATACATATTATGTTTTTTTTTATTCTGGAAGAATTTGATTAGGTGATGTATTGATTCAGTTAAAGTTTTATTACAAAAGGTGGCTCCTTGATAGCGACTACCACAGTCTTAGAGGAGTCTCCTGACCCTACTTTTCGTTATTTGTCATACATTATACCATGTTTTCCATAAGGTTATGTATTTGTATTATTTAATTTTTACATTGATGTATTGTATGTATTATTTGAAATGTCTGGGTCAAATAAAACAAATTCGTCTTCTTCTAAAAATAATCGATGAAATTGCCTTTCAGAGTGGCTCTTAGGACAACGACTATAATTATTCTCAGTAGGAGTCTCCCTTCCCTTATATTACATGTTCTTTTGTTTTCCTACCATACATTTATATTTACCACCTCTTCAACTCGAATGTAAACATATTGTATGGTTTTTATTACGATTATTGTGTATTTGCGACAAATAAATATCCTGTTTCTCCAAAATACAATTGTCCCGGTCTTCCACACTGTTCTTTATTATATGTTGTTTATAGTTAGCCTTTTTCAAACAACGTCTGATGGTGACACTTAACTTTTATTTTGTTTCAGAACTCACAAATGTTTGTGACAGAACTGTCAACAATAAAGTATTAAAGTTGAAAAATCTCGCGGGCATTGACAACAACAACTGTCACGGTGTGTGCACCAGCATGACATAGGACATCGAAGCACATCACACAATGTCAACACAAAAACAAGAAAACATGTGAAGGAATGACTTATGGCACAATATTTTGCGTTTATGCAGACATCAACTCCCTGTGTCGGGGAACCATTCCAGTGTGACAGTTGTGCAGCAGATATAAAGGTTTGTTTGCTTTCTCATATAATTGAGAAACCTCTGTTTGACACACGTGGAAGACATTCTTTTCCGAGGAACGGTTTAAAGCTGCACATTGAGACAGATTTTTAAATGTGACACTTGTGGAAAATGTTTTAACAATGTTGTTTTGAAACTGTAATGTGACACTTTCGTAAACACTACGACTAGTGAGAAACTCTTCATATGTGATGTACTCTAGTGATAACACGTTTATGTGTTTGTTTGCAATAGTGCATCGAGGACAACATCACAATACAAAATAATGTGTGTGTGAAAAGGTTCGAAACAAAAACAGTTTAATTATGTCTGTGATTGTGTACTCAAGTACTGTAGAGAAACCATTCAAATGTGACACATGTGGTGCACAGTTCTCAAAAATTAGAAATTTGAAGACACATATCTGTATTCAAACCTTCAAATACGATACCTGTGGTGCACAATTCTCACAAAGTGGAAATCTACAGAACCACGTTCGTATCCACACCGGGGAGAACGTTCGTATCCACACCGGGGAGAAACCTTACAAACGTGATACGTGTGGAGCACAATTCTCACAAAATGGAAATCTGCAGAACCATGTCCATATCCACACCGGGGAGAAACCTTACAAATGTGATACGTGTGGAGCACAGTTCTCAAAAAGTGGTCATTTGAAGGCGCATGTCCGTACCCACACCGGGGAGAAACCATACAAATGTGATACGTGTGGTGCACAGTTCTCAACGAGTGGTCATTTGAAGACGCATGTCCGTATCCACACCGGGGAGAAACCATACAAATGTGATACGTGTGGTGCACAGTTCTCACAAAGTGGAATTCTGCAGACGCATGTCCGTATACACACCGGGGAGAAACCTTACAAATGCGATACGTGTGGAGCACACTTCTCACAAAATGGAAATCTGAAGAAGCATGTACGTGTCCACACCGGGAAGAAATCTTACAAATGTGATACGTGTGGAGCACAATTTTCACGAAATGGAAGTCTTCGGACGCATGTCAGTATCCACACCGGGGAGAAACCTTACAAATGTGATACGTGTGGAGCACAGTTCTCAAAAAGTGGTCATTTGAAGGCGCATGTCCGTACCCACACCGGGGAGAAACCATACAAATGTGATACGTGTGGTGCACAGTTCTCAACGAGTGGTCATTTGAAGACGCATGTCCGTATCCACACTGGGGAGAAACCTTACAAATGTGATACGTGTGGAGCACAATTCTCACATAGTGGAAGTCTGCAGAGTCATATCCGTATCCACACCGGGGAGAAACCTTACAAATGTGATACGTGTGGAGCACAATTTTCACAAAATGGAAGTCTTCGGACGCATGTCAGTATCCACACCGGGGAGAAACCTTACAAATGTGATACGTGTGGAGCACAGTTCTCAAAAAGTGGTCATTTGAAGGCGCATGTCCGTACCCACACCGGGGAGAAACCATACAAATGTGATACGTGTGGAGCACAATTCTCACATAGTGGAAGTCTGCAGACGCATGTCCGTATCCACACCGGGGAGAAACCTTACAAATGTGATACGTGTGGAGCACAATTCTCACGAAGTGGAAGTCTTCAGATGCATTTCCGTATCCACACAGGGGAGAAACCTTACAAATGCGATACGTGTGAAGCACAATTCACACATAGTGGAAGTCTGCAGACGCATGTCCGTATCCACACCGGGGAGAAACCATACAAATGTGATACGTGTGGTGCACAGTTCTCAACGAGTGTTAATTTGAAGACGCATGTCCGTATCCACACCGGGGAGAAACCTTATAAATGTGATACGTGTGGTGCACAATTCTCACGAAGTGGAAGTCTTCAGACGCATGTCCGTATCCACACAGGGGAGTAACCTTACAAATGTGATACGTGTGGAGCACAATTCTCACAAAGTGGAAATCTGAAGAAGCATGTACGTGTCCACACCGTGAAGAAATCTTACAAATGTGATACGTGTGGAGCACAATTTTCACAAAATGGAAGTTTTCAGACGCATGTCAGTATCCACACCGGGGAGAAACCTTATAAATGTGATACGTGTGGAGCACAATTCTCACAAAGTGGAAGTCTGCAGACGCATGTCCGTATCCACACAGGGGAGAAACCTTACAAATGTGATACGTGTGGAGCACAGTTCTCAAAAAGTAGTCATTTGAAGGCACATGTCCGTACCCACACCGGGGAGAAACCTTACAAATGTGATATGTGTGAAGCACAATTCTTACGAAGTGGAAGTCTGCACAGGCATGTCCGTATCCACACCGGGGAGAAACCTTACAAATGTGATACGTGTGGAGCACAATTCTCACAAAGTGGAAGTCTGCAGACGCATGTCCGTATCCACACCGGGGAGAAACCTTACAAATGTGATACGTGTGGAGCACAATTCTCACATTGTGGAAGTCTGCAGACGCATGTCCGTATCCACACCGGGGAGAAACCTTACAAATGTGATACGTGTGGAGCACAATTCTCACGAAGTGGAAGTCTTCAGAAGCATGTCCGTATCCACACAGGGGAGAAACCTTACAAGTGCGATATGTGTGGAGCACACTTCTCACAAAGTGGAAATCTGAAGAAGCATGTACGTGTCCACACCGGGAAGAAATCTTACAAATGTGATACGTGTGGAGCACAATTTTCACGAAATGGAAGTCTTCGGACGCATGTCCTTATCCACACCGGGGAGAAACCTTACAAATGTGATACGTGTGGTGCACAGTTCTCAACGAGTGGTCATTTGAAGACGCATGTCCATATCCACACTTGGGAGAAACCTTACAAATGTGATACGTGTGAAGCACAATTCTTACGAAGTAGATGTCTGCAGAGGCATGTGTGTATCCACACCGGGGAGAAACCTTACAAATGTGATACGTGTGGACCACAATTCTCACGAAGTGGAAGTGTTCAGAAGCATGTTCGTATCCACACCGGGGATAAACCTTACAAATGTGATATATGTGGTGCATAGTTCTCACAAAGTGATCATTTGAAAACGCATGTACGTATCCACGCCGGGAAGAAACCCTAGCAATGCGATACCCGTGGAGCACACTTGTCACAAAGTGGAAATCTGAAGAAGCATGTCCGTATCCACACCGGAGAGAAACCTTTCAAATGTGATACATGTGGCGCACGTTTCGATTTGAAATAACGTGGCTGTTCTCATAATGAACCGGAGCCAACTTGATACGTGTGGCTTCCAATTCACAACAAGTGGCAATTTTAAGTCGGACATGCGCTCTCGCAATGTTAATAAATGATTGAGATGTAACATATTTTCTCAGTCATTTTTATAGAATGGTTTAGGAAAAAAACAAGTTGACATTCGCATATCACATTTAAGGTGTGATA
The DNA here is from genome assembly GCA_020002185.1 of Paraescarpia echinospica. NCBI lineage: Eukaryota > Metazoa > Annelida > Polychaeta > Sabellida > Siboglinidae > Paraescarpia > Paraescarpia echinospica. The sequence goes on along the minus strand of JAHLWY010000291.1, from coordinate 123,603 downwards.
CGTGTGGACAACAGATCAGAAACAGTAGTATAATAAATATGTTTGTTGTTTGTGGGTACTTGTACCGATGTGAAATGTTTCAAATGCACCACATACACAAAACAGTGTTCGGGAATGTGATTTTCACAATAAAAATGCTTCTTTGGATATGTTCTGTCTGTGTAACGCCTCTCAACGTTTGTTGATGACGTGACATGAACAGCTTGATTTCTCATATCTTACTGTAGGCAAGAGTTTCGTGGACTAGGTTGTCAAGCAAGCTAATCTTTAGTGCATAGGCCCACCTGAATAAATTTGTGTTTTCGGCACCCCGTTCGAACCTATTCAATTGTAGCTGCTCGTAAAATTGTCTACAACATGATAAGACAAGTATGTCATTAAACAGCGACACCGTTGCGGTCAACCACATAGCCCACGCTACTCTAGGAGTTGGGATGTAAATCTACGGGTCGACGTGACGAAGCGTTACGCGGAGGTGGGAGTGTACGTTAGCTTGCTTAGCTGCAACGTTTGAGTGATAATGCTCAAAATATACCAAATTAGGTATGTCTTTTAGGGTTCACGGGGTAACAATAAAAACCGGCTCCAGCATACCTTCAATATTATTATCACTTCTAGCAAAATGATGTCTGGTAGTTAATTGTTAGTCGCGACAGTAATATTGACCAAATGTTAGAAAACAAACTACATCACTACATGTATTTCGTCGATGACGAATCAAGTGCGTCTTGTTTGCCAGGTGGCATATTGTCACCTCCGAAGCATCGCGTTATTTCGGAAATGTCTTACCACTAATGCCTGCAGAACCATTGTGAACGTCTTGGTCATGTCACGTATTGCTTACGGCAACGCAGTGTTATATGGTCTGCCGGAGATGCACTTGCGAAAGCTGTAGATGGTACAGAATTCCGCAGCAAAGAACTTTGCCGTCCGCATCAGTGACATTTGTGCAATATTGACAATCGGTTATGTACTTAGGTTGCAGTTATTTATTTATGTATTATTATTTTTTTAATTAGCATATATGCATTTATATAATTTAATTTAAGCACATTATTTATTTTAGTTATTTAAACGACTAATTCATTTAATTTATGTATAATATATACACTTGTAAATATATATATTTATTTTTATTCAGGTTTATCTAACTGACATTTTATGTAATTTGAATATGCTACTTTTAAATCATATTCGTTTACCTTTCTATTTAATATTTCTATTTAATATGTTTTAGGTCATTTAATGTATTTTACTTATACTCTACGATTGTCAGCACCTTTCAGCAGATTTATTTTCCGGACACACGGCGCTCTATAAATGCTTTATAATAATAATAATTTAAACATCATGGCGTGCTCGCAGATACTCGTTGTTTGTTCATTGATAGGCCCTAACCACCACAGTGTTGAATTGTTAAACGATATGTGTCTTGCTGTGCTATTGTTACGAGGGTAGACATAATCATTATTCTGTCTGTGTCTTCTCCATATTGCCAAATCCATAACAAAAGGGCCGTTTTGTCGAAGAATTCGTGAGATGTTCGTGGTTCTTGCGATTGTTAGGTTACTGATTACGAGCACGTTGCATTTTACGTTTCGAACAACACATTATCCACATAAACGGGAACATATTTACATAATTATATTATTTGCAGTTGTTTTTTCGCCGCCATCCCTCCGTAACTTCACCTTATTTTTATGTTGAAAGGAACACATTCGAAAAGATTATGGGGCACTATGGGGGCACATTGAAAAAAAGTCTAGTCACTGGTCAAATTATAAAGGTCTAGGGACACGTGCACCTCGGGCTCTCTGGATACACCTGTGCGATATGCAACGAGTGCACAAAATGTATGTCGAAAATACAAAATATTACATTTGGAAACCAACGACAGTATTCACAGCTGAAAATATATACTAGCAACGAATAGAAAACGTGCATAGGAAGGTGGGGCACCGAAATGTAATGCAATGGATTGATTTTGCTTAATGTCGATTAACATGAAACAAGTACATGTAGACTATACTATACTTTCATTGGAAAGTTACATAATGTATGGTCAGGCAACGCCATTGTGTAAAAACAAAGAAAATGCGCCTGTAGCTACACAAAGCAGATGTTTGGAGAGCTGCTGTTACAACCAACTGGAAAAACACACGAAGCACAAGCCTGACATTCCACAAATGTGCCGTACCCACCTTATTTCATCAACGAGGTGCCGATGCACTGCAGTGATCAACGCATATGGAGGACACACCCGTTAGTAATCTTGTGACTTTCAAGTTGGCCGCTGAAACTTTGACACTAAAGACTAAGCATAAACATTAAAGCTATCGTGTTATTGTCACGTGAAAATAATGGCATAAATGTTACACTTAGATCACACTTTTGTGTGGACAGTTTAAACCACTTTTTTTAAACAATATAATGACATTTGTATCATGCACAGTTTCTTTTTGTGGCTAGTCCCTGGGGAACTACTCAGATTCAATGCAGATATTCGCTCTGCCTTAAGTTCCATCACAAGGGAAAATCAGAGGGGGTAGCCAGACTCCGCACATACGCAAAAATCAAATCCTATTAGTGATCGACCTGAAGCCGGCCTTATTCAGTCAACGAATGCGAACTGGTTAGCATCGCCGTTTTTATTGTCTCTATACGATGGCAGCCTACCTCTTTGTATGCAATGGCAAAGAAGATTGATCAGATTTCCTTTACTTATATTGTGTTTACAGCAACTATGATTACTTTTCTCTTCCGTCGTGTTCATATTTATACATAAAAGCGTGTTTTTCGCACGTTTCATTCTTCGATGCTTTGAAGGCTAGACGAAAGATATACTTACTGGACTCGCCATTCCCAGTGTCAATGTTAGCCAAGTTATCATTACCGATCTTGACCGCAGTTCATCTTTGTTACAAGTAAGCCAGTATGTAATATGTATAGTAGTTGCTTGGTTATGACACGCGAATATGTTTTAATATAAAAATAATATATAAATATTGTAGGGAAATTAAGACAAATATTGGAGATAATGTTGTAGGCCCATGCCTTGGAAAGCCGGGCTAATAAGGAATTTATAATAGTGGCATTATTATGCTATTACAATTATAATATAGCCTAGGCCAGTGGTTCTCAAACAGAGTGTCACAGCTCCCTGGGTCAGCAGTCGTTTGACAATTTCAGGGGTCTCTTCTGATGGCATTGTTATTGTGTAATTGGGGATCAGCTAGTTGTGTTTTGTTTGCGTAAGGCATGATTAATCATGTTGTGAAGAAGTTTTCAAAAACTGAAATTTCTATTGCAAAGAAACTATTTTGAAGATGAAAGGTGGGAGTTTGGGAACACGATATCCACTGTAAACAAATGCCCTAAATTCACACCGTTTTAATAATCTTTGAAGGGACACGAACTCTGTTCATGATATATTTCTGTTCTACACAGAAGACGACTAGCTGACAAGTACAAAGGATATGTTGCCGCCATCAGAGAGGAACTAGCTTTTATCGGTATCACAAATAAAATGAAACTTCTCTCAACTTGGCCAGAACATGGCTGAGAATTACAATTGATCTACCTCATTGATATGTTTTGCTGCTTAAATATTCGAACTTTTAACTCCAATGGAAATTCTGAGAACAGACTTCTTTTTGAAAAATTCAAACCCATCATTTGTAATATTGGAGGCGCAAGACTTATTTTGGTATCTTTGTCATGTTGGAAACAATATTATAACTCAGTTTGTAAGATGATTCTGTGAAACACTGAATTTAGGCAAGTACAAAATGGCCCATTCAATGTCCCACAGCCACCTACACTTGATGACAATGGTAGTGTTCAGACATAGTTTCTGGGACTCCAGGAACATTCAGGTCCTATGGTGAATTTCTAACCTGAACTGTAACAGTAATGGCACAAACAAGTGTGAGAACCACTGGACTAGGCGTACAGTCTGGCTACAGTATAGTTTGTACAGAGTCAGAAACGGGTTTACATATTGGATTCAACAAATACACGATTTAGTCAACATTAACGTTTTTTTTAACGCATAATGTATAAAAGACATAAATGGGAATGGAATAATACTGAAAACTTACAATTGTAAACTGTTATGCAAGATTTATGATAAATTGAGGGCTTATGAATTAATAGCAAGTGTTTTGGATGATGGCCACCACATATTAGATCATCATAATAATCATAGTGGTTGTTTTATGTAAGTACTACAGCCCTACACCCTGAGTGTTAATGGCACCTAAAGCATGACTTGAAATATTCAAGCAGTACACTGCATTACAAGTTTGGGTTCGAGATTTCTTATAAAAACAATGTATCTTTTTTACTGGCATATAATCAAAAGGAGGCGGTGTTACCCACACATATACAACAGGTTTTATTTGTATACGACATCATCTAAGTGAAATTATATAAATAATATGTGATGATGTTTCATTTTGTTGTGTACATTATATTATTATGCTCTCTTATATAGTGTTTAAATAATACATTATAATAATGTGTGTTATTATAATGTTTAAAACGTAGTTATGTGGTTTAATATATGTCCACAAAAACAAGATTTGCATTAATTCATCTATGTACAAGTAAATCATCCCTCCACTGCTGACTGGTATCTAAGGCTTTCATTGTTTTGCCTAATGCATAATATGACCAAATCCTGATTCATTCATACCCGGGGTAGAAATTGGTGGCAGGACATTGCCGTAAGCATTTCATATTAAATTACCACTGTCAATTTGTGACAAAACACATTAGTAGATGAATGAAAATAAATAATTGATGGTAATTATTACCATTGTTAATAGGTGACAACATGTTGTAGTGGACGTATCACAGTACATTATCCCTGTCTGTTGGAGACAGCACAGTGCAGTGCACGTATGACTGTATATTATCAATGTCAGTTGGTGACAACACATTGCAGTGGACGTATGACAGTATATTATGCCTGTCTGTTGGTGACAGCACATTGCAGTGGACGTGTAACAGTACATTAACACTGCTATTTGGTGACAACACATTGCAGTGGACATATGAAATTATCAGTGTCAGTTGGTGATGAAACATAGTAGATGAATGACAATAAATTGCCATTGTCAATTGGTGACAACACATCGCAGTGCACGTATGACAGTACACTAATACTATCAATGACCACTATCACAAAAATCAACAATTACGTAGTTTTTGGTATAGCAAATTATTTATTTATTGTAGCGGAAGAAGACGGCCAGATGATGGAAGCGAAACTGGTTGCCGTAATGGAGGCGATCCCTCCTGCAGCAGGACCATGCGTAGATGCTTCAGCAAGTCTTCCATCGAATTTACATCCAATTCGTGGTGCTTATTTTCATGACTTTAAGACTCGATGCAATTGTTTCGAGATATGCAGAAGCATATTGCTTGAATTTTCTGTTGGGTCGTCGAGTACATGTGAACCCGGAACTAGAAATTGTCCCATGATCATTCGGGCAGATACGATGAGTCCGACGTAGAGTGTGAGGAGGAAGATGTCCACAGTATAGTCGTCAGTTGTGCTGGTAGTTCTTTTGATTACTTTCAGCTGCTACTCCAGAAAGTCCGTACGTTTGGCGACAAAATGGGAGTCCTTACAGTCTTTCTGGAACCAGAGCTAGAAAATGTACAGGACAAAAATGATATTCTCATTAAAGTAGAGATTGATGGTGTCTCTTAGTCGATTGGTTATATACAAGTGTAAGATTTGCCTAGAGTACATAAAGCTTACAAAACACTTTGTTCCACAAACATCAACGAAATTCTTGTTTAACATCGACCTCAGAAGGGAAAGTCTTTGCTTACAACTTATGTTTGCCTTTTGGAAACTGGGAAACGGCCAGCAAAAGATCGCTCTTTTTTACAATCGTAAACTGTTGGGCTCGTTCACTTTGGCCAACTTGTAATATTTATACTCAAGCAATTGCTTAATAGATGCATTTTGGTAAGATTTACGATACCAAATTTAGACATTCATAAACAACTATAAAAAATACATAACAGACTCAATTGACAAAAAGCGCCACATACTTAAATATGTTATATATAGATGCTTGTCTACATTGAAAAAAATGTATGAAACATATTATCAGTGTTAAGGGTTTTTCTTATTATTTTCTGAGATGTGGTAATGATGTTTGTTAAGTTATTTATTTACTATATCAGTGACTGTGCAATCTGTATTCAAACTAGTTAGGAAGAAAATCACTTGATGATTATATTAGACAATAAGTTTCTTTTTCCATACAAATTGTTTTGAAACAAATTTATATGCTTTTTAATTGAACATGTTTTTCCGAATGTTTGGTATGTTAACATTGTAAACAAAAAAAAGTACTTTTGATACATAATAAAATTGGCGTATTCCTCTTCACCTTCACCCTCCTGTCTTCCATATTCGTACATTCCAATAAAACACTTGGTACCAATTAAACTGTTGTGCCTTGTCATGTGTATTGCACTTTAATTTACTTATATCAATCTTAAGACACCCTACTACATCTGGTGAAACCTTCAGAGCATACCCTTGTTACATATGCTGATCGTGAATATGACCATGAATGTTAAAGGGAAACGTTGGGGCACTTTTGGGTATTAAGCACCTAAAAGAGTTAATGCAAACTAACTATTTCCAACTATAATAATATTTTTAATGTCAGTGGTTTACTAGTAAAACATATTTGAACACACCCTCTATCGAATATCATGAATCGCGCCATTGTTGAACAGAAAATGACGTAGGCAATGTTGCGTACTTTTTTAGATTGTGTGTGTACTAGTGTTTAAAAAAAACGTCAGGTGGCGTTGTGCGATGTTACCCACTGAGTTTAGACAAGATGGCGTGTCGTTACGGTTCTGATTCTTCGTCTGATAAAATGGATTCATAAGTAGCTGGATATCGCTTTTAACCGCAAAGACAAGGGCCAGTATTGCAAGATAGACAAGAGCGTTCTGGTGACCGTAAGCATGATAAAGAAGACGCGCGGGAAGTAAAAATGCAGACGCGACTAACAAGCAGATACGTAACTGACTGGCGACGTGGAAAGTGCCAAGTTGATTTTTTGGTTCAGAAAGGAGTGTCTGCTTTCAGAAAACGGCTGCGACTCGTCAGCACGCAGATCATGTCGATGAAGGTAATTATGCAGGTGTCTAGTATAAATAACTGCTTATTATGAGGTCCGGGCTGAGTACAAAAAGTGGTACTTTTGCAGTTTAGGCCCGCACCTAAAAAAAAACATGATAGCGGTCACCTACAGTCACCAAACTTCACATCATATATCTACAACACATATTCTACACATATACACTTGTCACGTTATCAAACAATTACATTTACTCGATAAAAATAATTCCGTTTTTTAATATAGCACTTTTTTTAGTAAGTAAATACTAATCAAAGCGCTTCACATACTAAAATGACGTGTTGACTAAATGTGAAAATATAAGTAAATTAAATAAATCAGCTAAAAAACATACATGAATAAAAATAAATAAATTAGGGTGTAAAAATACAATTTCAAACAATGAAATTAAAAACCAATCAATACTCTAAAATAGAAACCAGTGTCATTTAGATGTGGCAGCAGTGCCTGCATCAAGGCATGTAGTGCAGGCGAAATAGATGGGTTTTATGTTGTTTCCGGAAAGCCGTCAATGTTCCAACCGATCGCACACACTTTGGCAAGCTATTCCACATATGTGAGCCTGTCACTGCAAAGCTGCCCCGTCCGATAGTTCTCTTAGACACCGTCATCGCGAGAAGCGTTGCGTCACTCGCCGATCGCAATGCACGAGTGGGCGCTTTGCGAACTATCGCACAGTTGAGGTAGTTCGGGGCTAAGCCAAGCAGGATCTTAAATATGTAAGTACATATCTTGAAAGCAATTCTCATTCTGATCGGCAGCCAATGCAATGATTGCAGAATTGGTGTGATGTGATCTCGCCGTCTGACGCGGTTGATGAGGCGAGCGGCTGAGTTCTGCGCTCGTTGAAGTCGGTCGGTCTGTCCATTGTTCATTCCACCGAGTAGATCATTGCCGTAGTCGATGCGATTTAGCACGAGACAGCGTACTGCTGCATGGCATGCGTTTCGCGTCTGCAGGTGACGAATTCTGCCGATCAGGCGTAGATTGTAGAGGCCGAAGAACATTAGCTGGAGACGAGGCGGTCTAACTGCATGTGTCGGTCGAAGTAGCAGCCTAGATTTCTCGCTGCATCTGTTGATTGCAAGGTAAGTCCAGGTAGTTCCAAGCTGGGGCTGCCATAATCACGTAGATTGTGCGGTGACTGCAGCACGATAAATTAAGTTTTATCATTGTTGAGTTTAAGTTGATGCATCAGCATCCAGGCTCTAATCTCGGCGATGCACTGGATGAGCAGCTGTTTAGCGTTTTCCAGTTCGTCAGACACTATATAGGGTTACAGCTGACATATAGCTGGATGTCATCAGCGAATCGGTGGTAAAGCACATGATGTTTCTTGCAGATGTCAGCAATGGGTGTCGTATATGCGTTGAACATCACTGGTCCAAGTACTGAACCCTGAGGTACACCGTAGTAGATGGGGATTGCGTTCGAAGAAGACGAACCAATCGTGACACATTGAGATATGCCGGTCAAGTATGATCTAAACCAGTCAAGTGTCATACCGCAAATGTTATGTCGTGAAACCGGAGTGTTCAACAATTCGTCAATGTTGATCGTGTCGAATGCTGCACTCGTGTCGAGAAGAACCAGCATGACACAACGTCCCGAGTCAAGGTTGCGCACGATATCGTGTTGTACTTTCATCAGAGCTGTTTCAGTAGAATGATGTTGTCTATAAGCCGATTGCCTTTCATCATGCAGCTTATTCGTTGCCATGTGCAGATTCACGCGTTTGAGGAAGACTTGCTCGATCAACTTTCCTCTCTTTTATCGATCAAAATGAACAAGATATTCACTCGTTTTTGAACGTATTTATTATTTCCACCGTAAACTACGGTAGGTGGCGCCACTTTATAGTTGACTTAAGACATGGGGATAGATCATAATTCATATTTCAATAATATTTTAAAATAAAGTCAATAAAATATGCGATATTTATTTAAATAGGATTACCTTGAATTCAGTATTGACAGCAAGTGGGGTTTTTATTACTACTATTGGTTTGTGTAAATACTTGGGCATTTTAATATTGTTTATCAGAGGCAATTCATCATAGCTAAGATACAATACATATAGTAATGTTTTGTGTTTTACAAACATTTTATGTTGAAAACAAAATATTATTTTATTTCCTGAAAATAATAAGTGAGATTTATTATAAACAGTGACAGGTGAATTAAACAATGTTAACATGTGTGCTTGCCATGCAATTACTGAATGGTTCAAAAGTGTTAACATATTTTACATGTTATCAATGTTAGAGGCACACTGAGATTCTGTGCAAGAAGTACTTTTTAGCTTATCTTCAGATGGCCTCAAACTTTATTTAATTGGCTTAACATAAATATTTAGAATTCGTGATTTCCAGCAATACAAAATAAGTGGCTACCACAGTTTATTTTTTAATACAAGATTAAAAATGATGATGGGTGGAGTTGGAATATATATTAACGAAAGCTTCATCTACTCTAAACCTGAAGATCTCTATATTTAATACAAGATTAAAAATGATGATGGGCATGGTGGAGTTGGAATATATATTAACGAAAGCTTCATCTACTCTAAACGTGAAGATCTCTCTATATTTATTCCCCATGTTTTTTAATATCTAATTTTTGAAGTTCAAGGTAATCGTAATAAACCTTTTATAGTAGGTGTAATTTATCGTTCTAACTCAGCTCCTCGTGCAGATATCCATAATGTTTATTAGTAAAATAACAGAACTACAGGATAAAATATCAAATGAAAATAAAACTGCTTATTTAATGGGCGACTATAACATTAATTTGCTAAAGTTTATCACCCATCAAAAATACAATAACTTCATAGATAATGTAATATGCCAAGGATTTATTCCGCATATAACCAAACCAACACGAATAACATCACATTCGGCAACACTTCTAGACCACTTATATTAAAATCATACTCATCCTAGTTATGAATCGGGGATTATAATAACTGATTTAGCCGATCATTTTGGAATATTTCATATAATTTATGGTACACGTCGTCCACAAAAATTAGTATATAGGCAGATACGACAGTTGACCTCAAAAAAACATTGCATCACTTAGAAATCTATTAGGTATGGCTGTTTACTCAACAGTACTATCCACTGCCGATGCAAATAAAGCTGATGATAATTTTATGATAATATACAAATCACTTTTCGAAATATTTTGTCCAATTAAATATGTGAAAGTTAAGAAAAAATACTATAAATGAGAACCATGGATTACTTCAAGCATATTGACTTGATCTCTAAATTAATCAAAGTTACTTCGAAAGAAATTAAACAGACCTAATCCAGAAATCAACAACAAATACAAAGAATATTGTAAAGTCTTTAATAAGATTAAACGAGCAGCAATAAGTGTTTATTATACAGAAATCCTAAAAGAACGTAAGCACAAAGAAACCTAGGATGTACTACAACAAACAATACCTAAACAAAAATAATTACCCAAACTACCTGAAACCTTCATCATAAACGGACAAGAGAAAACAAATTAAAAACAAATTACAGGATAATTTTTTTTTTTTTTCGTTGGAATAGGTAAATCGATAAGCAACTTAATAGCTCTTCCTGTTATGCAATTTGAAACACACCTAAGAGGAAACTATCCGGTAATTTTGTTATGCAACCAACACAGACAACAGAAATATAAATAATTGTACGAAAACTGAAAACTAAATGCACTGAAAGTTTCGACGGTCTATCCAGTAAAGTACTGCAAGCGACCATACATAAAGTAGCCACTCCGCTTCAGCATATACTAAACCAATCCTTTGTCATGGGAATTGTTCCTGAAAATAAAATAAAAACTGGAAAAGTCATTCCCGTCTTCAAATCAGGTAACAATAAACTTTTCAACAATTATATACCTTATTTTAACCGTGATTTATAAAATAATGGAAACAATGGTATGCAATAGATTAATAACGTTCTTAAAAAAATATAACATTTTGTATAAACACCAGTATGGGTTTCGTGCAAACATTCTATTATTCAACCAATACTGCATCTACTCAAAGATATTGCAGATGCAAATAATAAAATAATGTATTCAAATGCATGCACCAACGAGCACTGCAGACGACGATGTAATAGAAACGTATTACGATACACTGCAACGAACAGTCGACGAGATAAACATAAGAGACATGGTAGTACTGATGGGCGATTTCAATGCAAAAGTTGGCAGTTGTCAAAACGAAAAAGAGAAAGGAAATATCGGGAAATATGGACTAGGCGAGAGAAATGGGAGAGGAGATAAACTTGTTGGGCTTAGCATAGAGAATTAAATGGTGTTCACTAATACTTTCTTCAAACAACATCAAAGAAGAGTGTACACTTGGACAACACCAGATGGTCGGAACAGAAACCAAATGGACTTTACACTGATACCAAAATGATGGAGGACGTCTGAGTTTAATGCAAAGACATTACAGGGAGCCGATTGTGGCTCTGACCATGAATTGTTAAGCGCCAAGATTGCGGTAAAATTAAGAAAGATGAAGAGAGAGAAAGAGATAGTGAGGTAGGATGTCAAAGAGTTCATAGAAGGATACCGAGTAAAGGGCCGGAACCGTTTCGATGTATTACAGACAGTGGCTGACGAGACGGAACCAGAGGAGTTGGCAGTAGAAATTAGGAACATCACTGTGGAATCAGCAGACAAACACTTCACTAAAAGGAGGAGGCAGAAACAACCGTGGGTATGCAAAGACACACTGCAGATGATTGAAGAAAGGAAAGAGTTAAAGAAGAACGAATAAATGAGTGAGAATTATCATGAGAAATACAGAGAGAAGTGCAAGATGATTAAACGAATGTGTAATTAAGAAAAGAAGAAATATCTAGAGAAGAAATGTGAAAAGATAGAACTACGTATAAGAAGGAATGTTAGTAGCAGTATGTTCGAGGAAATCAAGTCTATGAAACAGTCGTTCAAACCTAGACTTGGCGTTATTGAAGATGAAACAGGAGTGACTCTGACAGAAAGTAATAACATACTTGAAAGATGGAAGCAATGTTTTGAAAGCATATTTAAGAAAGAAGGAACAGAAGAGGTAGACATGGATGAAGAGAGGGAGTAGATAAAACCAGAAGATGAACTTGAGCCTTTGCTTTTTGACGTGGAGTAGGCAATAAAAAGTCTAAAAGACGGAAAAATCATCTGGCACTGATGACATCACTGCAGAGCTAATAAGGGCACGTGGCGAAGCAGGCGTGGATATCTATCACACATTATGCAAGAAAAAAGGAAAAGTAAAACATGGCCCATGGACTGGAAACGAGCCATCGTTATACCAATAACAATACCAAAAAAGATGATATACAATAATTCTCAAACCACAAGACTATATCCCTCATCAACCATGCGAGCAAAATTATGCTAAAAATAATAATTAAGACAATCACAACAAAATTTGAATGTGAAGTAAACAGAACACAAGCTGGTTTCCGAACTGAAAGAGGAACAAGATATCATATTTTCAACCTGAAGATATTAATTCAAAAATGCAGAGAATTCAACCATGAACTTACGATCTCTTTCATAGATTATTCAAAAGCTTTTTATAATGTTAGTCATCAACAATTCTGGAAAACTTTGATACACATGGGATTTGACCAGAAAAAGACATCACTTATCCCAAATGTATATGTTGGACAGCAGTCTGCAGTGAGATTAGAGTGTTGTACCACAGATTGGTTCCCTGTCGGCAAGGGAGTGAGACAGGGGTGCATTTTGTCCCCCCACCTATTCAGTCTATACAGAGAGAATATCATGAGAGAGGTCGAGACTGACACGAAGCAAGTATTTTAATGGACTGAAAGTGAACGGACAGGAGATATGTGAATTGAGATATGCCGATGACACTGCGTTACTATCCGATACACAAGAAGGATTACATGAACAGATAACTACTGTTAAAGAGCACAGCGAGATGAACGGATTGAAACTAAACGTAAAGAAGACTAAGATTATGGATGTGAAGGGATGTCGAGAACCATCAGAAGTCACAATAGATTGCGAGGAAATAGAACGAGTGGAACGTTTTGAATATCTAGGGTCACTGATAGAAGCGGATGGATATGGGACGAAATACATCAAGCGGAGGATGGCAATGGCGAGTAAAAAGTTGACGGAGATGAAGAAGCTGTGGAAAGCAACGAACAAAGATGTGAAACTACGAATTATCCGAGTCTGCATATTTCCAACAGCTACGTATGGATACGAAACCTGGACTCTTAATTAGAACATTACAAAACGTATAAATGCATTTGAAAACAAGTGTTATATAAATATATTACGAGATTCTTGGAATGAACGTAGAACTAACGAATCTATCGCAGATGAGCGTGGTGTTATACCCGGGACTTTATTGAACTTTGTAAAGAAACAGAAACTAAGTTATTTCGGCCATATGAAACGACATCAATCTCTAGAGAGACTAATAGTGGAAGGAAAAGTGGAAGGCAGCAGAAGCAGGGGAAGACCTAATAGACAATGGGAGAAGGACATAGAGGAATGGATGGGAGCAGACGTCTGGCGAGTTGGAAGACTGGCAAACGAAAGAAATGGATAAGCAAACCCAACAACAACAGACTGTATCTTGTTGGCAACAGTAGTATGGCATGTTTGTCCGGCGTGACGTTGGATTCAGGGGATCACTTCTATCCAGTTTGACCTTCTTTAGCAAATATTTAGTTGTTTTACAGCGTTCTCAGCGTTCCCGATGCTTTGCGGATAGTGCGGGCTTGATGTTCTGTGCGCAAATTCCTGTGATCGATTTTGTGAAGTGTTCTCGCTGATCAAAATTTAAGGAACCCCGTGACGCACGAAATGTGGCGGCATAGCATTAATAACAGCCGCTGCCATAGTTTTCTTCAGCTCATTGATCTCGAAGTCGTTACTGTAGTAGTCTACCAGTATGACTTAACGCTGTCCGTCTAGCTCAAACAAGTCCGTTGCTACCTTGGACCATGGCAGATTGGGGAACTCGTGCGAATAATAATAATAATAATTTATTTCTTATATAGCGCCCCTTCCAAATAATTGTTCTGGGGTGCTTTACAATGGTTAATGCAAATAAATAAATACATAACATCATACGATATATAGTTTAAACATACTGTGCAATCATTGGTACTAAGTAAAATCCACTATACTCTCTTAAAATATATGAATAAACACAATTATGCAAACCTTTAAAACAATAAAATAGATTAATTATAATACTAAACTAATTAAAATAAAGATATACATAATTATGATCATGTTAAAATAATTTGTAAAAAGATGTGTCTTCAGTGCCACTTTAAACTGACTGACACTAGTGCATTGGCGCACTGTGAGTGATAGTTAATTCCATGCACTTGGAGCTGCACAAGAGGATGTCCGTTCGCCGATTTTAGTTCGGGTAGTGGGTTGTTTAAGGAGTAGCTGATCCGAGGAGCGTAGATAGAGGGTCGGGCGATACGGAGAGAGAAGTGCTTATATATATGGAGGTGTGAGCCCATGAAGGCATTTGAAAGTGAGAAGTAGGGTCTTGAAAATAATGCGACTCTTCACACGAAGCCAGTGCAGCTCCAAGAGCATAGGCGTGACGTTGTCTCGTTTCGACCGCATTCGTTATGAAACGAGCACATGCATTTTGGACACGTTGTAGTTTCTCAATTACTGTCGCTGGCAATCCATTAAGAAGACTATTGCAGCAGTCAATTCAAGAAATGACTAGCGAATACACAAGTTGTTTTGTGTGTTCTTTGTCTAAGTATCGACAAATGCGTCCAATGCTATGGTGGTGGTAATACGCATTTCTAAAAATGTTAGTTACGTGTTTGACATACTACAATTAAAGGTCACCCCCAAGTTTCTGGCATGTGTGATGGGTAACACGCGAACGTTTCCGATAGTTACACCGTCAGGAAGAACATTTTCGTTTGCTGATTTCGGTTGGACGATGATGATCTCCGTTTTGTCATCATTGAGTTTCAAGCATGTTGGTTTTCATCCATTGACGGATACTGGCGACACAGAGTTCAATTTTCGTGAAGGCAATGTCGGGTGAAATATTATTGCTCAGGCTAAATTCTTGTAAAAGTTGGATGCCATCTGCATATAGATGGTAAGCCATGCCATGGTGTCGAGTAGCGACGCGAGAGGAGTCTTATATATAGGAAGAATAATGGTCCAAGAACTGACACCTGCGGGACATCGCAAGTCAGTCTGAGGTTTAGACTGTTCACCGGCAAACAACACCGTGTATTGTCTGTGTTGTAGGTAGGCAGCGAACCATGACAAACAGTGATCGTCGACGCCGATGGTGTTGCTCAGTGTGTTTAACAGAATGGCATGGTCAATTGTATCAAATGCTGAGCTCAGACCAATTAGCAGCAGCACCACACCTTTGCGTTCGTCCATGCACCGAATCATTTTGTCATGCACGTGCAGAAGCGCAGTTTCAGTACTACAGTCCTGTCCGTACGCTGATTGCAATGGCATACACAGGTTGTTTTCATGCATGTGTGCAATCAACCGGTTTGCCACAATCCTCTCGACTAACATTGATAAAAAGCACATGTTAGAAATAGGCCGATAGCTTTTCAAAATGTCACTATCAAGACTTGCCTTTTTCAATATGGGTGTGATGATAGCAACTTTCATTTCATCAGGCATTCCTTCCAGCAAACACTTGTTGATGATGTTCATACTAGGCGTTGTCATTACACCAGAGCACTCTTTTACCAAGTTTGAAAGCATCGTGTCAAGTTTGCAAGTCTTCGATGATGACTTGCTCAGTAGTTGCGCGGTTTCTTCTTGTGTGACAGGCACGAAAGTAGAGAGATGACAGTCTGTGACAAAGTGATATATGCTCACAAAGTCGGTACTCACATCATGGACATCTGGCGCTTTTAGTGTGATGCTAATATACTGGATTTTATCATCAAAGTAGTGTGCAAAGTCGTTGGCGAGCGATTTGGCACATTCGTAGGTTGGTCGTGTTGCTGTGTTACCCCGATGGAGCAGCTTGTTTACGGTGTTGTAGAATTGCGCTTGGTTCCGTCCATGTTGTTAACTGTGTTTCTTTGCTGTACATACATGTCTCGGTGCACTGTTAATTGTGTCCTTCTGTATTGATATTCAAGCCGCTTACGTTTAGCTTTTGCAACTTTTTTGATGTCCTCGTTGTACCATGGCACGTTGTTCTTCACGGTTATGGTGCACTCTCTAGCAGGAGCATGTTGGTCGAGTATTGACAACAAAGTATTATTGTAACGAAAAAATTACGCTGCTTCCGATTCGCTAGGTTGCTGAACAGTCAGATCAGAGCAAGTAATGTCATGGTTGATTTTCTGATGGTTGATAGTTTTCAACTTACGCACATTGTTCTCTTTGATGGGACTGTAGTTGTGATAGGAACCGTAAAGATAACGGCAGAATGTCGCGGCCGTACTCGATATGCCAATGCCCACCGGCGTCGAAGGAGTACGCCGCCTAATTGACAGCGTACAGTACCTAGGCAAGTTTGCGAAGGGATTGACCGACCTCTCAGCCCCGTTGCATGAACTCATACGCAAGGAAAACGAGTTCACATTGAACGAATTCCACAACAACGCGGTGCGTGCGATACACGACAAGCTCAGTAACGCCCCAGTGCTACATTACTGCGACGTGAATAAAGACCTAACAACGCAGACGCGTCGCAGACGGGGCTGTGAGCTGCGCTCATGCAGGACGAACAGCCGATATGTTAGCAAGCAGAGCCATGATGGACTCCGAACACAATTACGCACAGATCGATAAAGAACTGTTGGCCATGGTGTTCCCATGTTAGCGGGGTTCAACGAATACATCTACGGACAGGATGTAGTTCACGTGGAATCAGTCCACAAGCTGGTAGATAGTATCTTCAAGAGATAAATTCACATGGCACCGAAGCGCCTGCAACTTATGAGACTGCGACTGCAGCAATAACCACTAGAGAGGAGGTACAAGAAAAGATTATAAATGTATGTGACCGTTACGTTGAGCCGAGCTTACAACACTAAATCCAAACGATGTACTCATACCGATGTCAATAAAGTTGACGACTCGGAAGAGAATAATTATGTTCAGTGTCATCATCATGCTGCCTGAACAGAAAATGATCGAGCTGCAGCACGCCACCAAGGGCGGCACAGTGTTGCTGGAACTCGAGAAAGCAATCAAGACAGGGTGGCCAGCCGAGAGTACCGACAATTAAGTACTAAAGCCGTACTTCCAGTTCAAAGACGAACTGTTTGTTTAAGATGGCATGATCTTCAAGGGCGACATGCTAATAATCTACCGTAGGTTGGGAGCTAGAATAGTGAAACTAATACACCAGGACACATTGTTTTAGAAGGACGCCTGCGCAGGGCGCGCGAGGTCGTCTATTGACCCTGTATGAACGCTGATGTGAAGAACCACATCAGCATTGCAACGCACGTCGACCGGAACAGTGACGCGAGAAGTTGCAATCGCACGAGTTCCCCAATCTGCCATGGCTAAAGGTTGCAATGGACTTGTTTGAGCTCGACGGACAGCATTATGTCATACTGGTAAACTACTACAGTAACGGCTTCGAGATCAATGAGCTGAAGAAAACCATGGCAGAGGCTGTTATCAATGCTATGCCGCCATATTTCGTACGTCACGGGGTTCCTTATATTTTTATCAGCGAGAACACTTCATAATATCGATCACAGAAATTTGCGCACAGAATATCAAGCAGCACGCACTACCCGCAAAGCATTGGGAAAGCTGAGAACGCTGTGAAAACAGCTAAATCTTTCCTCAAGAAGGTCAAACTGAATAGATGTGATCCACTGAATCCAATGTCTCGCCGGACCAGCACGCCATACTGCTGTTGCCAACAAGATACAGTCTGTTGTTGCTGGGTTTGCTTATCCATTTCCGCACGTTGCAGCCTTGATGGATTTTCTACAGACAACTATTTCGTTTGCCAGTCACCCCACTCGCCATACGTCTGCTCCCATCCATTCCTATATGTCCTTCTCCCATTGTCTCCTAGGTCTTCCTCTGCTTCTTCTGCCTTCCACTTTTTCTTCCATTATTAGTATCTCTAGACAATGATGCTGTTTCGCATAGCCGAAATAAATGAATTTCTGTTTCTTTACGAAGGTCAATAAAGTCCCGCGTATAAAACCAAGCTCATCTGCGATGGATTCGTTAGTTCTTCGCTCAGTCCACCAAACTCGTAATATCGTTATATATATTGTTTTCAAATGCATGTATATGTTTAGTAATTTTCTTATTAAGAGTCCAGGTTTCGTATCCATACGTAGCAGTTGGAAATATGCAGACTCGGATAATTCGTAGTTTCATACCTTTGTTCGTTGCTTTCCACAGCTTCTTCACCTCCATCAACTTTTACTCGCCATTACAAACCCCCGCTTGATCTCTTTCATCCCATCTCCATCCGCTTCTATCAGAGACCCCAGATATTCAAAACTTTCCACTCATTCTATTTCCTCGCCATCTACTGTGACTTCTGATGGTTCTCGACATCCCTTCACATCCATAATCTTAGTCATGTTTACGTTTAGTTTCAATCCTTTCATCTCGCTGTGCTCTTTAACAGTAGTTATCAGTTAATGTAATCCTTCTTGTGTATCGGATAGTAACGCTGTGTCATCGGCATATCTCAATTCATATATCTCCTGTCCGTTCACTTTCAGTCCATTAAAATACTTGCTTCTCGTGTCAGTCTCGACCTCTCTCATGATATTCTCTGGGTATAGACTGAATAGGTGTGGGGGGACAAAATGCACCCTGTCTCACTCCCTTGCCGACTGCGAACCAATATGTGGTACAACACTCTAATCTCACTGCAGACGGCATTTTTGATAAGTGATGTCATTTTCTGTTCAAATCCCATGTGTGTCAAGGTTTTCCAGAGTTGTTGATGACTAACATTATCAAAAGCTTTTGAATAATCTATGAAAGAGACCGTAAGTTCATGGTTGAATTCTCTGCATTTTTGAATTAATATCTTCAGGTTGAAAATATGATATCTTGTTCCTCTTTCAGTTCGGAAACCAGCTTGTGTTCTGTTTACTTCACATACAAATTTTGTTGTGATTGTCTTAATTATTATTTTTAGCATAATTTTGCTCGCATGGTTGATGAGGGATATAGTCCTGTGGTTTGAGAATTATTGTATATCATCTTTTTTGGTATTGTTATTGGTATAACGATGGCTCGTTTCCAGTCCATGGGCCATGTTCTACTTTTCCTTTTTTCTTGCATAATGTGTGATAGATATCCACGCCTGCTTCGCCACGTGCCCTTATTAGCTCTGCAGTGATGTCATCAGTGACAGATGATTTTTCCGTCTTTTAGACTTTTTATTGCCTACTCCACGTCAAAAAGCAAAGGCTCAAGTTCATCTTCTGGTTTTGTCTACTCCCTCTCTTCATCCATGTCTACCTCTTATGTTCCTTCTTTCTTAAATATGCTTTCAAAACATTGCTTCCATCTTTCAAGTATGTTATTACTTTCTGTCAGAGTCACTCCTGTTTCATCTTCAATAACGCCAAGTCTAGGTTTGAACGACTGTTTCATAGACTTGATTTCCTCGAACATACTGCGACTAACATTCCTTCTTATACGTAGTTCTATCTTTTCACATTTCTTCTCTAGATATTTCTTCTTTTCTTAATTACACATTCGTTTAATCATCTTGCACTTCTCTCTGTATTTCTCATGATAATTCTCACTCATTTAATCGTTCTTCTTTAACTCTTTCCTTTCTTCAATCATCTGCAGTGTGTCTTTGCTTACCCATGGTTGTTTCTGCCTCCTCCTTTTAGTGAAGTGTTTGTCTGCTGATTCCACAGTGATGTTTCTAATTTCTACTGCCAACTCCTCTGGTTCCGTCTCGTCAGCCACTGTCTGTAATACTTCGAAATGTTCCGGCCCTTTACTCAGTATCCTTCTATGAACTCTTCGACATCCTACCTCACTATCTCTTTCCCTCTCTTCATCTTTCTTAATTTTACCGCAATCTTGGCGCTTAACAATTCATGGTCAGAGCCACAATCGGCTCCCTGTAATGTCTTTGCATTAAACTCAGACGTCCTCCATCATTTTGGTATCAGTGTAAAGTCCATTTGGTTTCTGTTCCGACCATCTGGTGTTGTCCAAGTGTACAATCTTCTTTGATGTTGTTTGAAGAAAGTATTAGTGAACACCATTTAATTTTCTATGCTAAGCCCAACAAGTTTATCTCCTCTCCCATTTCTCTCGCCTAGTCCATATTTCCCGATATTTCCTTTCTCTTTTTCGTTTTGACAACTGCCAACTTTTGCATTGAAATCGCCCATCAGTACTACCATGTCTCTTATGTTTATCTCGTCGACTGTTCGTTGCAGTGTATCGTAATACGTTTCTATTACATCGTCGTCTGCAGTGCTCGTTGGTGCATACATTTGAATACATTATTTTAGCATTTGCATCTGCAATATCTTTGAGTAGGTGCAGTATTGGTTGAATAGTAGAATGTTTACACGAAACCCATATTGGTGTTTATACAAAATGTTATATTTTCTAAGAACGTTATTAATCTAATGCATACAATTGTTTCCATTATTTTTTAAATCACGGGTAAAATAAGGTATATAATTGTTGAACAGTTTATTGTTACCTGATTTGAAGACGGGAATGACTTTTCCAGGTTTTTTTTATATTTTCAGGAACAATTCCCATGACAAAGGATTGGTTTTGTATATGCTGAAGCGGGGTGGCTACTTTATGTATGGTCGCTTGCAGTACTTTACTGGATAGACCGTCGAAACTTTCAGTGCATTTAGTTTTCAGTTTTCGTACAATTATTTATATTTCTGTTGTCTGTGTTGGTTGCATAACAAAATTACCGGATAGTTTCCTCTTAGGTGTGTTTCAAATTGCATAACAGGAAGAGCTATTAAGTTGCTTATCGATTTACCTATTCCAACGAAAAAATTTAAAAATTATCCTGTAATTTGTTTTTAATTTGTTTTCTCTTGTCCGTTTATGATGAAGGTTTCAGGTAGTTTGGGTAATTATTTTTGTTTAGGTATTGTTTGTTGTAGTACATCCTATGTTTCTTTGTGCTTACGTTCTTTTAGCATTTCTGTATAATAAACACTTTTTGCTGCTCGTTTAATCTTATTAAAGACTTTACAATATTCTTTGTATTTGTTGATGATTTCTGGATTAGGTCTGTTTAATTTCTTTCGAAGTAACTTTGATTAATTTAGAGATAAAATCAATATGCCTGAAGTAATCCATGGTTCTCGTTTATAGTATTTTTTCTTAACTTTCACATATTTAATTGGACAAAATATTTCGAAAAGTGATTTGTATATTATCATAAAATTATCATCAGCTTTATTTGCATCGGCAGTGGATAGTACTGTTGAGTAAACAGCCATACGTAATATATTTCTAAGTGATGCAATGTTTTTTTGAGGTCAACTGTCGTATCTGCCTATATACTAATTTTTGTGGACGACGTGTACCATAAATTATATGAAATATTCCAAAATGATCGGCTAAATCAGTTATTATAATCCCCGATTCATAACTAGGATGAGTATGATTTTAATATAAGTGGTCTAGAAGTGTTGCCGAATATGATGTTATTCGTGTTGGTTTGGTTATATGCGGAATAAATCCTTGGCATATTACATTATCTATAAAGTTATTGTATTTTTGATGGGTGATAAAGTTTAGCAAATTAATGTTATAGTCGCCCATTAAATAAGCAGTTTTATTTTCATTTGATATTTTATCCTTTAGTTCTGTTATTTTACTAATAAACATTATGGATATCTGCACGAGGAGCTGAGTTAGAACGATAAATTACACCTACTATAAAAGGTTTATTACGATTACCTTGAACTTCAAAAATTAGATATTAAAAAACATGGGGAATAAATATAGAGAGATCTTCACGTTTAGAGTAGATGAAGCTTTCGTTAATATATATTCCAACTCCACCATGCCCATCATCATTTTTAATCTTGTATTAAATATAGAGAGATCTTCAGGTTTAGAGTAGATGAAGCTTTCGTTAATATATATTCCAACTCCACCCATCATCATTTTTAATCTTGTATTAAAAAATAAACTGTGGTAGCCACTTATTTTGTATTGTTGGAAATCACGAATTCTAAATATTTATGTTAAGCCAATTAAATAAAGTTTGAGGCCATCTGAAGATAAGCTAAAAAGTACTTCTTGCACAGAATCCCAGTGTGCCTCTAACATTGATAACATGTAAAATATGTTAAAACTGTTGAACCATTCAGTAATTGCATGGCAAGCACACATGTTAACATTGTTTAATTCACCTGTCACTGTTTATAATAAATCTCACTTATTATTTTCAGGAAATAAAATAATATTTTGTTTTCAACATAAAATGTTTGTAAAACACAAAACATTACTTTATGTATTGTATCTTAGCTATGATGAATTGCCTCTGATAAACAATATTAAAATGCACAAGTATTTACACAAACCAATAGTAGTAATAAAAAACCCACTTGCTGTCAATACTGAATTCAAGGTAATCCTATTTAAATAAATATCGCATATTTTATTGACTTTATTTTAAAATATTATTGAAATATGAATTATGATCTATCCCCATGTCTTAAGTCAACTATAAAGTGGCGCCACCTACCGTAGTTTACGGTGGAAATAATAAATACGTTCAAAAACGAGTGAATATCTTGTTCATTTTGATCGATAAAAGATAGGAAAGTTGATCGAGCAAGTCTTCCTCAAACGCGTGAATCTGCACATGGCAACGAATAAGCTGCATGATGAAAGGCAATCGGCTTATAGACAACATCATTCTACTGAAACAGCTCTGAAGAAAGTACAACACGATATCGTGCGCAACCTTGACTCGGGACGTTGTGTCATGCTGGTTCTTCTCGACACGAGTACAGCATTCGACACGATCAACATTGACGAATTGTTGAACACTCTGGTTTTACGATTCAACATCGGCGGTATGACACTTGACTGGTTTAGATCATACTTAACCGGCAGATCTCAGTGTGTCACGATTGGTTCGTCTTCTTCGAACGCAATCCCCATCTACCACAGTGTACCTCAGGGTTCAGTACTTGGACCAGTGATGTTCAACGCATATACGACACCCATTGCTGACATCTGCAAGAAACATCATGTGCTTTACTACCGATTCGCTGATGACATCCAGCTATACGTCAGCTGTAACCCTATAGTGTCTGACGAACTGGAAAACGCTAAACAGCTGCTCATCCAGTGCATCGCCGATATTAAAGCCTGGATGCTGATGCATCAACTTAAACTCAACAATGATAAAAATTAATTTATCGTGCTGCAGTCACCGCACAATCTACGTGTTTATAGCAGCCCCAGCTTGGAACTACCTGGACTTACCTTGCAATCAACAGATGCAGCGAGAAATCTAGGCTGCTACTTCGACCGACACATGCAGTTAGACCGCCTCGTCTCCAGCTAATGTTCTTCGGCCTACTACAATCTACGCCTGATCGGCAGAATTCGTCACCTGCTGACGCGAGACGCATGCCATGCAGCAGTACGCTGTCTCGTGCTAAATCGCATCGACTACGGCAATGATCTACTCGGTGGAATGAACAATGGACAGACCGACCGACTTCAACGAGCGCAGAACTCAGCCGCTCGCCTCATCAACCGCGTCAGACGGCGAGATCACATCACACCAATTCTGCAATCATTGCATTGGCTGCCGATCAGAATGAGAATTGCTTTCAAGATATGTACTTACATATTTAAGATCCTGCTTGGCTTAGCCCCGAACTACCTCAACTGTGCGATAGTTCGCAAAGCGCCCACTCGTGCATTGCGATCGGCGAGTGACGCAACGCTTCTCGCGATGACGGTGTCTAAGAGAACTATCGGACGGGGCAGCTTTGCAGTGACAGGCTCACATATGTGGAATAGCTTGCCAAAGTGTGTGCGATCGGTTGGAACATTGACGGCTTTCCGGAAACAACATAAAACCCATCTATTTCGCCTGCACTACATGCCTTGATGCAAGCACTACTGCCACATCTAAATGACACTGGTTTCTATTTTAGAGTATTGATTGGTTTTTAATTTCAT
Source organism: Paraescarpia echinospica (assembly GCA_020002185.1). Taxonomy (NCBI): domain Eukaryota; kingdom Metazoa; phylum Annelida; class Polychaeta; order Sabellida; family Siboglinidae; genus Paraescarpia; species Paraescarpia echinospica. The sequence goes on along the minus strand of JAHLWY010000291.1, from coordinate 99,236 downwards.
TGTTTGAAATTGTATTTTTACACCCTAATTTATTTATTTTTATTCATGTATGTTTTTTAGCTGATTTATTTAATTTACTTATATTTTCACATTTAGTCAACACGTCATTTTAGTATGTGAAGCGCTTTGATAAGTATTTACTTACTAAAAAAAGTGCTATATTAAAAAACGGAATTATTTTTATCGAGTAAATGTAATTGTTTGATAACGTGACAAGTGTATATGTGTAGAATATGTGTTGTAGATATATGATGTGAAGTTTGGTGACTGTAGGTGACCGCTATCATGTTTTTTTTAGGTGCGGGCCTAAACTGCAAAAGTACCACATTTTGTACTCACCCCGGACCTCATAATAAGCAGTTATTTATACTAGACACATGCATAATTACCTTCATCGACATGATCTGCGTGCTGACGAGTCGCAGCCGTTTTCTGAAAGCAGACACTCCTTTCTGAACCAAAAAATCAACTTGGCATTTTCCACGTCGCCAGTCAGTTACGTATCTGCTTGTTAGTCGCGTCTGCATTTTTATTTCCCGCGCGTCTTCTTTATCATGCTTACGGTCACCAGAACGCTCTTGTCTATCTTGCAATACTGGCCCTTGTCTTTGCGGTTAAAAGCGATATCCAGCTACTTCTGAATCCATTTTATCAGACGAAGAATCAGAACCGTAACGACACGCCATCTTGTCTAAACTCAGTGAGTAACATCGCACAGCGCCATCTGACGTTTTTTTGGAAACACTAGTACACACACAATCTAAAAAAGTACGCAACATTGCCTACGTCATTTTCTGTTCAACAATGGCGCGATTCATGATATTCGATAGAGGGTGTGTTTAAATATGTTTTACTAGTAAACCACTGACGTTAAAAATATTATTATAGTTGGAAATAGTTAGTTTGCATTAACTCTTTTAGGTGCTTAATACCCAAAAGTGCCCCAACGTTTCCCTTTAACATTCATTGTCATATTCACGATCAGCATATGTAACAAGGGTATGCTCTGAAGGTTTCACCAGATGTAGTAGGGTGTCTTAAGATTGATATAAGTAAATTAAAGTGCAATACACATGACAAGGCACAACAGTTTAATTGGTACCAAGTGTTTTATTGGAATGTACGAATATGGAAGACAGGAGGGTGAAGGTGAAGAGGAATACGCCAATTTTATTATGTATCAAAAGTACTTTGTTTTCTTTACAATGTTAACATACCAAACATTCGGAAAAACATGTTCAATTAAAAAGCATATAAATTTGTTTCAAAACAATTTGTATGGAAAAAGAAACTTATTGTCTAATATAATCATCAAGTGATTTTCTTCCTAACTAGTTTGAATACAGATTGCACAGTCACTGATATAGTAAATAAATAGGTTAACAAACATCATTACCACATCTCAGAAAGTAATCAGAAAAACCCTTAACACTGATAATATGTTTCATACATTTTTTTCAATGTAGACAAGCATCTATATATAACATATTTAAGTATGTGGCGCTTTTTGTCAATTGAGTCTGTTATGTATTATTTATAGTTGTTTATGAATGTCTAAATTTGGTATCGTAAATCTTACCAAAATGCATCTATTAAACAATTGCTTGATTATAAATATTACAAGTTGGCCAAAGTGAACGAGCCCAACAGTATACGATTGTAAAAAAGAGCGATCTTTTGCTGGCCGTTTCCCAGTTTCCAAAAGGCAAACATAAGTTGTAAGCAAAGACTTTCCCTTCTGAGGTCGATGTTAAACAAGAATTTCGTTGATGTTTGTGGAACAAAGTGTTTTGTAAGCTTTATGTACTCTAGACAAATTTTGCACTTGTATATAACCAATAGACTAAGAGACACCATCAATCTCTACTTTAATGAGAATATCATTTTTGTCCTATACATTTTCTAGCTCTGGTTCCAGAAAGACTGTAAGGACTCCCATTTTGTCGCCAAACGTACGGACTTTCTGGAGTAGCAGCTGAAAGTAATCAAAAGAACTACCAGCACAACTGACGACTATACTGTGGACATCTTCCTCCTCACACTCTACGTCGGACTCATCGTATCTGCCCGAATGATCATGGGACAATTTCTAGTTCCGGGTTCACATGTACTCGACGACCCAACAGAAAATTCAAGCAATATGCTTCTGCATATCTCGAAACAATTGCATCGAGTCTTAAAGTCATGAAAATAAGAACCACGAATTGGATGTAAATTCAATGGAAGACTTGCTGAAGCATCTACGCATGGTCCTGTTGCAGGAGGGATCGCCTCCATTACGGCAACCAGTTGCGCTTCCATCATCTGGCCGTCTTCTTCCGCTACAATAAATAAATAATTTGCTATACCAAAAACTACGTAATTGTTGATTTTTGTGATAGTGGTCATTGACAGTATTAATGTACTGTCATACGTGCACTGCGATGTGTTGTCACCAATTGACAATGGCAATTTATTGTCATTCATCTACTATGTTTCATCACCAACTGACACTGATAATTTCATATGTCCACTGCAATGTGTTGTCACCAAATAGCAGTGTTAATGTACTGTTACACGTCCACTGCAATGTGCTGTCACCAACAGACAGGCATAATATACTGTCATACGTCCACTGCAATGTGTTGTCACCAACTGACATTGATAATATACAGTCTTACGTGCACTGCACTGTGCTGTCTCCAACAGACAGGGATAATGTACTGTGATACGTCCACTACAACATGTTGTCACCTATTAACAATGGTAATAATTACCATCAATTATTTATTTTCATTCATCTACTAATGTGTTTTGTCACAAATTGACAGTGGTAATTTAATATGAAATGCTTACGGCAATGTCCTGCCACCAATTTCTACCCCGGGTATGAATGAATCACGATTTGGTCATATTATGCATTAGGCAAAACAATGAAAGCCTTAGATACCAGTCAGCAGTGGAGGGATGATTTACTTGTACATAGATGAATTAATGCAAATCTTGTTTTTGTTGACATATATTAAACCACATAACTACGTTTTAAACATTATAATAACACACATTATTATAATGTATTATTTAAACAATATATAAGAGAGCATAATAATATAATGTACACAACAAAATGAAACATCATCACATATTATTTATATAATTTCACTTAGATGATGTCGTATACAAATAAAACCTGTTGTATATTTGTGGGTAACACCGCCTCCTTTTGATTATATGCCAGTAAAAAAGATACATTGTTTTTATATGAAATCTCGAACCCAAACTTGTAATGCAGTGTATTGCTTGAATATTTCAAGTCATGCTTTAGGTGCCATTAACACTCAGGGTGTAGGGCTGTAGTACTTACATAAAACAACCACTATGATTATTATGATGATCTAATATGTGGTGGCCATCATCCAAAACACTTGCTATTAATTCATAAGGCCTCAATTTATCATAAATCTTGCATAACAGTTTACAATTGTAAGTTTTCAGTATTATTCCATTCCCATTTATGTCTTTTATACATTATGCGTTCAAAAAAACGTTAATGTTGACTAAATCGTGTATTTGTTGAATCCAATATGTAAACCCGTTTCTGACTCTGTACAAACTATACTGTAGCCAGACTGTACGCCTAGTCCAGTGGTTCTCACACTTGTTTGTGCCATTACTGTTACAGTTCAGGTTAGAAATTCACCATAGGACCTGAATGTTCCTGGAGTCCCAGAAACTATGTCTGAACACTACCATTGTCATCAGGTGTAGGTGGCTGTAGGACATTGAATGGGCCATTTTGTACTTGCCTAAATTCAGTGTTTCACAGAATCATCTTACAAACTCTGAGTTATAATATTGTTTCCAACATGACAAAGATACCAAAATAAGTCTTGCGCCTCCAATATTACAAATGATGGGTTTGAATTTTTCAAAAAGAAGTCTGTTATCAGAATTTCCATTGGAGTTAAAAGTTCGAATATTTAAGCAGCAAAACATATCAATGAGGTAGATCAATTGTAATTCTCAGCCATGTTCTGGCCAAGTTGAGAGAAGTTTCATTTTATTTGTGATACCGATAAAAGCTAGAGTTCCTCTCTGATGGCGGCAACATATCCTTTGTACTTGTCAGCTAGTCGTCTTCTGTGTAGAACAGAAATATATCATGAACAGAGTTCGTGTCCCTTCAAAGATTATTAAAACGGTGTGAATTTAGGGCATTTGTTTACAGTGGATATCGTGTTCCCAAACTCCCACCTTTCATCTTCAAAATAGTTTCTTTGCAATAGAAATTTCAGTTTTTGAAAACTTCTTCACAACATGATTAATCATGCCTTACGCAAACAAAACACAACCAGCTGATCCCCAATTACACAATGACAATGCCATCAGAAGAGACCCCTGAAATTGCCAAACGACTGCTGACCCAGGGAGCTGTGACACTCTGTTTGAGAACCACTGGCCTAGGCTATATTATAATTGTAATAGCATAATAATGCCACTATTATAATATTATAAATTCCTTATTAGCCCGGCTTTCCAAGGCATGGGCCTACAACATTATCTCCAATATTTGTCTTAATTTCCCTACAAAATTTATATATATTTTTTATATTAAAACATATTCGCGTGTCATAACCAAGCAACTACTATACATATTACATACTGGCTTACTTGTAACAAAGATGAACTGCGGTCAAGATCGGTAATGATAACTTGGCTAACATTGACACTGGGAATGGCGAGTCCAGTAAGTATATCTTTCGTCTAGCCTTCAAAGCATCGAAGAATGAAACGTGCGAAAAACACGCTTTTATGTATAAATATGAACACGACGGAAGAGAAAAGTAATCATAGTTGCTGTAAACACAATATAAGTAAAGGAAATCTGATCAATCTTCTTTGCCATTGCATACAAAGAGGTAGGCTGCCATCGTATAGAGACAATAAAACGGCGATGCTAACCAGTTCGCATTCGTTGACTGAATGAGGCCGGCTTCAGGTCGATCACTAATAGGATTTGATTTTTGCGTATGTGCGGAGTCTGGCTACCTCCTCTGATTTCCCTTGTGATGGAACTTAAGGCAGAGCGAATGTCTGCATTGAATCTAAGTAGTTCCCCAGGGACTTGTTTTTATTCTATACTAGCCACAAAAAGAAAATGTGCATGATACAAAAGTCATTATATTGTTAAAAAAAGTTGTTTAAACTGTCCACACAAAAGTGTGATCTAAGTGTAACATTTATGCCATTATTTTCACGTGACAATAACACGATGGCTTTAATGTTTATGCCTAGTCTTTAGTGTCAAAGTTTCAGCGGCAAACTTGAAAGTCACAAGATTACTAACGGGTGTGTCCTCCATATGCGTTGATCACTGCAGTGCATCGGCACCTCGTTGATGAAATAAGATGGGTACGGCACATTTGTGGAATGTCAGGCTTGTGCTTCGTGTGTTTTTCCAGTTGGTTGTAACAGTAGCTCTCCAACCATCTGCTTTGTGTAGCTACAGGCGCATTTTCTTTGTTTTTACACAATGGCGTTGCCTGACCTTGCATTATGTAACTTTCCAATGAAAGTATAGTATAGTCTACATGTTCCTGTTTCATGTTAATCAACATTAAGCAAAATCAATCCATTGCATTACATTTCGGTGCCCCACCTTCCTATGCACGTTTTCTATTCGTTGCTAGTATATATTTTCAGCTGTGAATACTGTCGTTGGTTTCCAAATGTAATATTTTGTATTTTCGACATAAATTTTGAGCACTCGTTGCATATCGCACAGGTGTATCCAGAGAGCCCGAGGTGCACGTGTCCCTAGACCTTTATAATTTGACCAGTGACTATACTTTTTTTCAATGTGCCCCCATAGTGCCCCATAATCTTTTCGAATGTGTTCCTTTCAAGATAAACATAAGGTGAAGTTACGGAGGGATGGCGGCAAAAAAATCAACTGCAAATAATATAATTATGTAAAGATGTTCCCGTTTATGTGGATAATGAGTTGTCCGAAACGTAAAATGCAACGTGCTCGTAATCAGTAACCTAACAATCGCAAGAACCACGAACATCTCACGAATTCTTCGACAAAACGGCCCTTTTGTTATGGATTTGGCAATATGGAGAAGACACAGACAGAATAATGATTATTTCTACCCTCGTAACAATAGCACAGCAAGACACATATCGTTTAACAATTCAACACTGTGGTGGTTAGGGCCTATCAATGAACAAACAACGAGTATCTGCGTGCACGCCATGATGTTTAAATTATTATTATTATAAAGCATTTATAGAGCGCCGTGTATCCGGATAACAAATCTGCTCAAAGGCGCTGACAATCGTAGAGTATAAGTGAAATACATTAAATGACCTAAAACATATTAAATATAAATATTAAATAGAAAGGTAAACGAATATGATTTAAAAGTAGCATATACAAATTACATAAAATGTCAGTTAGATAAACCTGAATAAAAATAAATATATATATTTACAAGTGTATATATTATACATAAATTAAATGAATTAGCCGTTTAAATACCTAAAATAAATAATGTGCTTAAATTAAATTATATAAATGCATATAATATGCTAATTAAAAAAATTATAATAAATAAATAAATAACTGGAACCTAAGTACATAACCGATTGTCAATATTGCACAAATGTCACTGATGCGGACGGCAAAGTTCTTTGCTGCGGTATTCTGTACCATCTACAGCTTTCGCAAGTGCATCTCCATCAGACCATATAACACTGCGTTGCCGTAATCAATACGTGACATGACCAAGACGTTCACAGTGGTTCTGCAGGCATTAGTGGTAAGACATTTCCGAAATAACGCGATGCTTCGGAGGTGACAATATGCCACCTGGCAAACACGACGCACTTGATTCGTCATCGACGAAATACATGTAGTGATGTAGTTTGTTTTCTAACATTTGGTCAATATTACTGTCGCGACTAACAATTAACTACCAGGCATCATTTTGCTAGAAGTGATAATAATATTGAAGGTATGTTGGAGCTGGTTTTTATTGTTACCCCGAGAACCCTAAAAGACATACCTAATTTGGTATATTTTGAGCATTATCATTCAAACGTTGCAGCTAAGCAAGCTAACGTACACTCCCACCTCCGCGTAACGCTTCGTCACGTCGACCCGTAGATCTACATCAAAACTCCCAGAGTATCGTGGGCTATGTGGTTGACCGCAACGGTGTCGCTGTTTAATGACATACTTGTCTTATCATGTTGTAGACAATTTTACGAGCAGCTACAATTGAATAGGTTCGAACGGGTTGCCGAAAACACACATTTATTCAGGTGGGCCTATGCACTAAAGATTAGCCTGCTTGACAACCTAGTCCACGACACTCTTGCCTACAGTAAGATATGAGAAATCAAGCTGTTCATGTCACGTCATCAACAAACGTTGAGAGGCGTTACACAGACAGAACATATCCAAAGAAGCATTTTTATTGTGAAAATCACATTCCCGAACACTGTTTTGTGTATGTGGTGCATTTGAAACATTTCACATAGGTACAAGTACCCACAAACAACAAACATATTTAACATACTACTGTTTCTGATCTGTTGTCCATACGTATCGCACCTTAAATGTTATATGCGAATGTGAACTTGTTTTTTTCCTAAACCATTCTATAAAAATGACTGAGAAAATATGTTACATCTCAATCATTTATTAACATTGCGAGTGCGCATGTCTGAATTAAAATTGCCACTTGTTGTGAACTGGAAGCCACACGTATCAAGTTGGCTCCGGTTCATTACGAGAACAGCCACGTTATTTCAAATCGAACTGTGCGCCACATGTATCACATTTGAAAGGTTTCTCTCCGGACATGCTTCTTCAGATTTCCACTTTGTGACAAGTGTGCTCCACGGGTATCGCATAGGTAGGGTTTCTTCCCGGTGTGGATACCTACATGCGTTTTCAAATGATCACTTTGTGAGAACTATGCACCACACATATCACATTTGTAAGGTTTATCCCCGGTGTGGATACGGAAATGCTTCTGAAGATTCCACTTCGTGAGAATTGTCCTCCACACGTATCACATTTGTAAGGTTTCTCCCCGGTGTGCATACGGACATGCGTCCGAAGACTTCCACTATGTGAGAATTGTGCTCCACACGCATCACATTTGTAAGGTTTCTACCCGGTGTGGATACGGACATGCGTCTGCAGACTTCCACTTTGTGAGAATTGTGCTCCACACGTACCACATTTGTAAGGTTTCTCCCCGGTGTGGATACGTACATGCCTCTGCAGACTTCCACTTCGTAAGAATTGTGCTCCACACGTATCACATTTATAAGGTTTCTCCCCAGTGTGGATACGGACATGCCTGTGCAGATTTCCACTTCGTAAGAATTGTGCTCCACACATATCACATTTGTAAGGTTTCTCCCCGGTGTGGATACGGACATGCGTCTGCAGACTTCCACTTTGTGAGAATTGTGCTCCACACGTATCACATTTGTAAGGTTTCTCCCCGGTGTGGGTACGGACATGCGCTTTCAAATTACAACATTTTGAGAACTGTGCTCCACACGTATCACATTTGTTAGGTTTCTCCCCGGTGTGGATACGGACATGCGTCTGCAGACTTCCACTTTCTGAGAATTGTGCTCCACACGTATCACATTTGTAAGGTTTCTCCCCAGTGTGGATACGGACATGCGTCTTCAAATGACCACTCATTGAGAAGTGTGGTCCACACGTATCGCATTTGTAAGGTTTCTCCCCGGTGTGCGTACGGACATGCGTCTGCAGACTTCCACTTTGTGAGAACTGTGCACCACACGTATCACATTTGGATGGTTTCTCCCCGGTGTGGGTACGGACATGCGCCTTCAAATGATCACTTTTTGAGAACTGTGCTCCACACGTATCACATTTGTAAGGCTTCTCCCCGGTGTGGATACGGACATGCTTCTGCAGATTTCCATTTTGTGAGAATTGTGCTTCACACGTATCACGTTTGTAAGGTTTCTCCCCGGTCTGGATACGAACGTGGTTCTGTAGTTTTCCACTTTTTGAGAATTGTGCACCACGGGTATCGTATTTGAAGGTTTTTGTCTCAGTGTGAATACAGATATGCGTCTTCAGATTTCTAATTTTTGAGAACTGTGCACCACATGTGTCACATTTGAATGGTTTCTCTACAGTACTCGAGTACACAATCACAGACATAATTCTCAATTATATGAGAAAGCAAACAAACCTTTATATCTGCTGCACAACTGTCACACTTGAATGGTTCCCCGACACAGGGAGTTGATGTCTGCATAAACGCTAAATATTGTGCCATAAGTCATTCCTTCACATGTTTTCTTGTTTTTGTGTTGACATTGTGTGATGTGCTTCGATGTCCTATGTCATGCTGGTGCACACACCGTGACAGTTGTTGTTGTCAATGCCCACGAGATTTTTCAACTTTGATACTTTATTGTTGACAGTTCTGTCACAAACATTTGTGAGTTCTGAAACAAAATAAAAGTTAAGTGACACCGTCAGACGTCGTTTGAAAAAGGCTAACTATAAACAACATAGAATAAAGAACAGTGTGGAAGACCGGGACAATTGTATTTTGGAGAAACAGGAGATATTTATTTGTCGCAAATACACAATACAGAATAATCGTAATAAAAACCATACAATATGTTTACATTCGAGTTGAAGAGGTGGTAAATATAAAATGTATGGTAGGAAAACAAAAGAACATGTAATATAAGGGAAGGGAGACTCCTACTGAGAATAATTATAGTCGCTGTCCTAAGAGCCACTCTGAAAGGCAATTTCATCGATTATTTTTATAGGAAGAAGAATTTGTTTTATTTGACCCAGACATTTCAAATAATACATACAATACATCCATGTAAAAATTAAATAATACAAATACATAACCGTATTTTAAACATGGTATAATGTATGACAAATAACGAAAAGTAGGGTTAGGAGACTCCTCTAAGACTGTGGTAGTCGCTATCGAGGAGCCACCTTTTGTAATAAAACTTTAACTGAATCAATACATCACCAAATCAAATTCTTCCAGAATAAAAACAAACATAATATGTATGCATGTGTGTAGTGTAAGCAAGCTTACATGATTATTGAGTTTGTCGTTTAGGCACTGTTTTTTTGACAAGTTGACAGGCGGTTGTCGGTTCTTAATTTTGCATACATATATAGCAATTTTGCCTGGTGCATGTTACTTGATAGTTTTGTAAAAAATAAAGTTTAACATACTTGGCAAATCCTTGTGAACTGTGTGTACTAAGCTTTTCTTTGACAATATCAGGAATGGTATTTAATAAAAGTGGCAAATTATGCCCAAGACATTTCTTAGCAAATTCATGTTTAACTTTATAAGTGTATATTTTATTTTTGACTCTTGTATTATGATTATGTACCTCATAGTTAAACATTATCCTCCAGTTTTGTAAATAAACTGGTAAGTCATTATGTAAATATTTATAGTAAAATTTTTATTGTTGTAATTTAAGAATGTCATCTACTTTTAACAAGTTGAGTTTTTTTGTGAAGTGGTTCTGTGTGGGAAGTATAATTACTTAAGATAATAATTCTCAGGGCTTCTTTTTGAAGATTTATTATTCTATTTGATTGATAGCCCCACACCATTATGCAATAATTAATGTGTGGCACTATTAAAGAATTATATAATATTATTTTAATATGAAGAGATAACACGTTTCAATTTATTTAAAATGCCAATTTTTTTAGAACAAGCATTTGATATTTTTTCAGTGTGCTTTTTTTAGTTTAGATTTGTATATATAATTAAACCCAGAAAAAAAAAATTCTTTGACTTGTTCAATATTTACATTGTCTATCTTCAGAGTACGTGTCTGTATATTTTTCTTTGCCTTTTGAAATGTCATGTATTTTGATTTTGCTATGTTTAGCGATAATTTATTTATTTTGAGCCATTCATTTATTTTTGAAAGTTATTAAAGATTATACATTTTCGTCATTTATGTTATCGCTGAAAGTGTTTAGTGTACTTGATAGAGTTGTATCATCAGCATACATTATGAAATTAAACATTTTACTGGCTTGTGCAAAATCATTGATATATATGATGAATAACAGTGGTCCTAAGATTGAACCTTGAGGTACACCTGTTGTTATTGATAACATATTTGATTTTATATTGTCAAATTCCGTATATTGTTTACGATTTGTTAGGTAACTGCTGAATAAGTTCAGATTTGTTCCATGTATATCATAATATTTCAATTTGTCAATTAAAATTAAATGGTCAATGGTATCAAAGGCTTTGGAAAGATCTAGGTAAATATTAATGGGTATTTCATCCTTATCAAGTTTCGTTATTATTCTATCTATTAATTCTAGTGCTGCGTATTCAGTTGAATGTTTAGGTCTGAATCCATACTGATGGTCAAAAAAAAGCTTAGTCTTTTAAATACGATAATAATTGGTCAACAATAATTTTTTCAAGTACTTTTTAAATAGCTGGTAGAAGAGATATGGGTCTATAATTATTGAATACTGTTGGCTCACCTTTTTTATAAATGAGAATTACCTTAGCAATTTTTAGTTTATCAGGGAATATTCCTGTGGTTAATACTTGATTTGTTATTAAAGTTAAAGATTTGGTTAATGCAGGTTCAAGCATTTTTAGCAGTTTGGTAGATAGACCATCACACTACTTTTGTTGGGTAGATTAATTATTGTTCTTTTTGTGGTATCTTCGTCAACATATTTAAATGTAAAATTACAGTTTACTACTTTATTTAGATAATATGAATGATCATGAATGCCTGTGTATTTAATATAATTAGCCAGATTACTACCTATATTGGTAAATAATGCATTGAATTTATTTGCAATTCATAATTTGTCTACCACAATTGAATCGGATTCTTTGAAATATTTTGGAAATGATTTATTAATTTTATGTTTAGGCAGGATTTCATTTATAGTTTTCCATGTGTTTATTATATCAAATTTAAATTGATTAAAACATTTGTCAAAATATGATTGCTTTCCTTTGCGAAAACTTCTTTTCAAAATACTATTGTATGTTTTTAGATTAATCAATAATACGCCATATTCAGAAGATGTCAGGGTTTGTGATTTTTAATTGTTTGTAAAGTTTGTCTCTGTATCGTATTGAGGTTAGCAAGCCTCGAGTTATCCATATAGATTTTTTATGTTTATATTTATTAAATTTAACTAATTAACTAGTCATGTATTTATTTTTAGCTTGATTTATTTCATTTATGATAATGTTATAATTATGGTTTGGATTAGCATTTGAACTTGTATCAATTGTATCTCTTTATTTTTTACATTAACTCGTATACATTTTGTAGTATGTTCCTCTTTTAGAGTAGTGTTCATAAGCATAAAATATGGTTGATGATCAGAAATGTTTTTAATTAATATTCCTGCTGTACTTTTCAAAATATGCTTTGTTAAATTACCAACAAAAATATAAATAAGTGTACCTGTACATGTTGTGAACCTTGTAGGAAGAGTAATTTGGGGGAAGAGACTAAACGAAGTTAACATGTCAAAGAAAGAGCTACAGTGTTGTTCTTCGTTTATTTTTAGCATATTTATATTGTAGTCCCCTGCAAGAATAAGGTTGTTGTTTTGATGATGCTGCATAGATGATATGACCATTGTAAATTCATTTATCAATTCGTTATAGTTTTCATTTATTTCAGTTAAAGGCCTTGGAGGTCGGTATATATTTCCTATAGTGACTGTTTGCGATAAGCCTCCTCCATTTACTTGTATTATTTGTCCCTCCCATTGTTCATACATATTTAATTTCATCTTTACTTCATAATCAAAGTGTTCATCTATATATATTAATAATCCCCCTTTGGTGCTGCAACTTTTTCCTTGGGATATACAGTCATATCCATTTAATTGAATTAGTGATAAGTCATCATTATCAGATAACCAACTCTCTTGAAGACATATTATGCTAAATTTAAAATTTAAGCAAGACAAGTCATTTACAAATGCCTCGAGCTCACTAAACTTTGCATTAATGGACTGTATATTTGAGCTTAGGATACTGAAATGTTTATTTTTGTTTTGAACTAACAAATAAACAATTTCAAAATCATAATATGATGATCGGCGTATTGTTGGCAATTCTTTATTTTCATCAACAGTATTAATGATGTTTAGAGTATTATTTAGACAATTATTTGTAATACCACCTGTAAATTTGAGAAAAGTTTCGTCAGTTATCATTTCAGTGTATTTTAAATTTGAATGAGACCAGCATATTTTCAATGTGCAGTAATGTTTCAATGAGAGTGTGTGCCTTTAATGTTTGAGTTACTAGATTTTGTTTAATAATATTTGTATTTTGTTAATGTATAGCTAAAGCGGTGCATGATAAGTAGCTACTTAAAGTGTCAGAGATAGAAAAGAAACAGATTATCTTTAGAACAAATACAAGAAAAAAAAGTAATGTAATTGAAAAAAGTCAGGACCATTTGACAAGATGGCCCGAGAAACAAACAAACAAACAAACAAACAAACTAAAGAATAAAACTATTTCTATAGGTAGGAGCTAATGCATTGTAATGCATTCTAACCAACACATTTCCAACAAATATAAATGCAAAACAAATGCAACAAGGTTATTGTATTATAACAAATAAAAAGTCATGTGTGGAAAATAAATAAACATTAAACAGAAAACGAATCACAAGTCACGACACAAATGAGTGATAAATTGCACTAAGAGATTTAAAAAAAATTATATAAGATATTTAAAAGAATAACAAAACAAGATATTGAAAGTAAACGTACGTTAATACAAAAGCAGGTACCCTTTACCCAACTTTTTTACATACATATAATTCCTATAGCAGACATTACAAATGCTAATACAATGTAATTCATTTTAACCAACACATTTCCAATATATATATAAATGCATAGGTTATTATATAATAATAAATAAAAAGTCGTGTGGAAAATTAAGAAGCATTAAACAGAAACCATATCGCAAGTCACGACACAAGTGAGTAGCAAACTGCACTAAGATATATTTAAAAAAAAAGTTTATATAGGGAACACTGCAAATAGCAAAACAAGATATTGACCAACTTATTTACAAACGTACAGTTCATACAGCAGGCATTGCCAATCGCAGAACTAGATTTCGTGTCAGTCAGAAATGTCACGTGAGCAATAACTAATTGTTCACATCATTATCACCGTCATTTGGTGCTATGCCTTGCATGTCATTGGTACTTGTCCAGCTCATTCGAGGTGTATATCCTGTGAATCTCGTTGTTGACATCCTTGATTACAATGTTCCCATTGTACGTCCAGCAGTCTCTGATTTTGTTTGCCTTTTTCAACACTCTTGTTGCGTAAGCCAACTTTGAGCGCATTGTTGTCAAATCTTCATTTATGAATATCTTCAAACTTCGCTCGGCTACTCGTTCGTTCTTTTGTTTAAGTGAAGCTCTTGACTGAAACACTTTGTCGCGTGTCTTCTCCGATTTGAAGCGGACAATTACGGGTCGCGGCCTGGTGGAGGTGTCCGTTTTGCGACCAATTCTGTGTACCCGTTCAAAGTCGCTGGGCAATACAGCAGGACTGATTTTCATGTGCTCGTTACAAATTTCTATGAGCTTTGACTCAAGGTCCTCCCCATGACCTGTCTCCACAATGCCACTGAAACGTAGGTTTGCCCTACGGCCATATTGTTCATTGTCATAAATTTGGTTCTGGAGATGAGTAACATAATCTTCAAGCTGTGCAATTTTATTGTTTTTTTCATCCAGTTGCTGTTGAAAGTTTTTGAACGTTTGTCTCAATTCACGAATCTCTTTGGCGAGTTCATCCGGAAAAAGAACCTGTTTCATTTTGTTCAGCACCGCTGAATCGTTGAGGGCTGCAATTAGTCTTAGAACTAACTGATCTTCTTGGTTGTCCTCGACATTGCTTGCTCTACGCGACCTCGAAATATTTTAACCCAACTTGCAAACGCAGTCATGCGGAAAACAATAAGAAGTGGGTGTCTACAGTTCTACTGTCCGGCGTTGTTTGCCAGTGCCAGACGTTGTTACGTAATGCACCCTGCTACACAGGCACACACTGACACAGAAGCGTAATGTGCGTCGATTTCAGGCTTAGCCTTAAGGCGTAATGTGCGTCGATTTCAGGCTTAAGTTATGGAACTAATAGCACCTAAGCAACCTCCGTCTAGCACTTTCACAAAGTCCGAAAAGTTCAGCGTGCTCTAACTCCTTCGGTCAATCACCCACCTTGAAAATCTCCACACTCCAACGCCTCCCCACCACAAAAACTATTCAAAGCTCGGGACACACCAGAATACATGTCTATCCACGAGCAGCCAACTCTTATTTGATTGATAAAAGAACACAATCCCTAGTACAATTGGTGCATTACTACAAGATAAATGTACATGATATGATGTCTTATATATATATTATATATTACACTTACTAAAAACACAAACGTACAAACAGTTGGTTTTTAAATTAAGTAATTTATTACAAGAGGCAAAGCTGGCGTCCAAAGATATCCCTATTACATATATAACAGTTTGGGATTGTACACTGCTCAGCAAGAGTATTCAGATAATAAAGCTTGGAATAAGTTGCAAAGGCATATAAACTGTGAGTGGTGATGTTTTTCTTTATTAAATCTGGTGCATTATATATTGTATGTGGCAAACTATACCTGAAGCTTCGTTGGGCTAATTCATAATGTAACCTGATTGATGAATTTTATACTGACAGTGTAAAATTTGCGATAACTGTTGTTTTGAACAAATGGCAAGTTTTATAGAGATACGGGTAGTTTATTGCGTGAATATTTATGGAATAGTTTTAATTCGTGAAAATTTAGATGTTCTACTTTTAGTAATATAAGACATCTGAACAATGCATTGGTGTTAGCGTTAAATTTACTTACTTATAATTCTCTCACATCTATAGCCCTAGGCCGTTAAACCATAATTTAGATTTGAAAATATGGTAAGTTACCTTTCAGAGTCCTCTGTTGCTAAGAACGGAGCTTTTCGACCTTCCTGCGATCTTCCTGGAAGTGTTGTCACGTGACAGTTACCAACATAGTCACATGACGACCGAGAGTGGCGCAGACCAATGCTGATGAAGACGTCGTGAAGAGGTCGAAAGCTCCTTTCTGAGCAACATAGAACTCGGAAAGGTAACTTACCATATTTTCAAAACTATGAATGTAACCGAGTCCGGAAGTAATTTACATGCTAACATAATTTAGATGTGATAATATCAGAGAGTTGTATATTCAGAGGTAACAATCGTTTAAGTATAGTTAGGGTACTTGTAGTCCAGGAGCATCTATTTGAGATTTTCTCAATATGACTGTGTCTGTTTAATTATTCATTAAACCACTTAGGCCTAGGAAAATTTACTTCTCTACCCTATCAATGTTTGTGTTATATATTTGTAGATTTTATGGGTTTATCATATTAATATTTCTTCTAGTTTCTTTGAAAATTATATATTTTGATTTATTTACATTTGTTGATTAGAGATTCCACATTTTCATTGTTTTCACATTGTACACAAGAATCTAGAGTACTTGAGAGATACATACGTACTATAGTTTAATTTTGGATTAGATTGGGCAGTCATTAATCAAGACTAAGAATAACAAAGGGCCTAGAATTGATCCTTGAAGTGCGCCTGTTGAGATATTATGCATTTCAGATTGGGTTTCTTCAATGTCTTTTTTCTATTTGTTTAAAATAGTTTTTGAATAGATCTAGGGCTACTCGTTTTATGCCATAAAACTCAACTTATCTATTAATATTAAGTGGTCCAGGATATCAAATACTTTTGAAATGTCCAGGTAGATTATTAACAAGTGTGGATAGTAAATCCAGTTCTTAATTCGACAGCGGTAAATGCAGTTGAATGATCCTTTCTAAATCCATATTGGTTATCGTAGATAAGTTTGTCTTTTAAAGAAAGATTCAAGCTGGTTATAAATAAATGTTTCGATTGCTTTTGAAAATGCAGGTAAGATTGATATTGGTCTGTAGTTGCAGAATAGGGTATCGTCCCCTTTTTATAAATATGTATTAATTTGGCTAATTTGAGTTTATCAGGAAAGATACCAGAAGTTAATATTTGGTTTGTGATTAAAGTTAAAGATTTAATCAAAACAGGTTTAGTTTACTTTAATAGCAGTGAGGAAACACTGCAAATCAAATGTTGTCTTTATCATCAATTGTTTCAGAGATTGTTTCTTCATTAATAAGTTGACAATTAAATACTTTATGTTTCCATTAAGGTAATGTCTGAACGTTTTGTTGGTAGTGTTGGTTGGCTAAATTTGGGCCAATATTGGTAAATTATGAAATAAATATGTTTGCAGTTGATGAATTAAATATGTTTGCAATGGAGAGGGTGGAGCAGATTGGAATAAGTGGCCCACTACCCCCAAAATGGTTAAAAAGGCAGAACTGAAGTACCGATATAGTTTTTAAATAATCATACTTACATATATATATATATATACATATATATATATATGTATGCAAGTAAAATCAACAAATAATAGAGGCTACGCAGAATAATCCAAATCGCTCCGGTGCATAATAATTTTATAATATTACTAAACGTTTTCATCTATTCCTCGCACTTTTACTATAGAAATACAATATATATTTATTTAATGAAAATTTCAGAATAATAACGGTGTTATAGTACCACATAAATTATGAAAGTTGCGGTGGGATTTACTATGAAGTGCGAATTATATTTTGATTTATTAATATTACAGAGTTGTAGAAAGATTTGTATCATCTCCATGCATTATAATTCAAAAAACTGAACAGGTCACAGTATTCTGGTTGATCGTAGATGTCGCTGTATAAAATAATTATACATTTGATTTATAATGGCTTGTATAACTTTTGATAGTGCTGATTAGAACAATTATATATATTGTTGGAATTTGATATGCCGCGTTTACATATTTCATTGCCATTTTAAAGTAGGTTATGATTATTCGCGTATATATTATTAAGATTTTATTATATGTTTTGTGTTTAGGCAATGAAATTATGATACATGTAGTAATAATAGTCATAGTGGTAGGTTTGTATACTCTCCAGGAATTCTTTCTGAGCACTTGTTTGATATTGACATCAAAGTCTTTGATATATAAACCGTTAGTCTGATATATCAGTCACTATTCAAATGCTGGGGCATTGGAGTATAAATGTTCAACAAGATGTATACAGTTTCAAATTGAGAAATTTTTCAGTAATGCAAAAGGTGGCAGCACTAATATATAACATATAATTATATCGGCGATGGTGATGAAATCGTACTCTATATTTCACTGTTTGAACAAAAACAGCTGTAAATACGTATAACCATCACCACAGGAAAGAAACATTCAATGTCAATGGTCCCGAGAAGCCTGTTGTGAGTGGCATCTTCCCAAACAATGAGGCTATTCAAAATACGAGCTTCATTCAAAATAACCTCTGTATCGACTGTAAGAATTTGTCTGAACTGAAAATTAAATCAATATAAATAAAGCCCGCCTAGGCTAGGGCTAGGCTATAGTCTTTGTTTCAGGCCAGGTAGTTTTTAGATTTGTTTTCAAAACATCATATTCATAATTACGTTTGACTATGATGGTACAAGTAAAACACAATTGGGTCAATTGTTGCTTACCAACCAAACACGCCGCACATGTCGTCTGTGTGTCTCTGGATCTCTGGATGAATCACCCGTTTATAGCTCACATTAAAAGAATAGTAACACCAACAACTCACTCAAATAACATATTCGAGTAATGTGATGGGTCGCCATGTACAGATTAACGACAGAACAATACCTTTAGTACATTGACCAACACTGCTTCTAAATTATACGTGTTAGTCCAAGAACGAGCTGTGCGATTGCAAAGTCGACGATTACAAAATGCGTGTACATGACCTCGATCATCTACGTAACGTGGCGCCACCATTTGTGTCAGTTAATATAACCAGACTCCGTAAGGTAGAGCCACCGCTGGGTGCTATCACAACCACAATGTTTCATTTTCCGTCAGAGGAAGTGTAGGAAAAAATTATACTGTTGATACTGGCGAACCGACCCTTAATGGGCATGTCCGCAAGTAGAAGTTCATTGTGTAAAAAAATGTTGTCCTATTCTAAAGAAATTAGTCTAATCGTGGTCTTCAAGCTTTATTATGAATATTTCCGATTGGATGGCTGTAAAATTATTAGAATGTTGTTCATCTGAGACATTTGAAAGAAGGATAATATACATGCTAGCCAACTAATGTATTGTATGTTGTATTCAGCACAAATAGTCTACAAACTGACAAAACACATATTAGGGGCAAAATAATTTAGATTTGTATAGAGTTAATTGAAATATTTTACCAAAAAATAGTAATGTGTTCTTGTAGACGTATAAAATAACACACACACACACACACACACACACACACACACACACACACACACACACACACATATATATATATATATTAACTGTCTATACATACATACATACATACATACATACAGACATTATACACATACAACATTGTATGGTGCACAATGCACATGCAACATTCATCAATGTATACACAGACATATCGTTAGACTACTGGTATAAAACACATCACCATCACAAAAAGAGGAGTCGCCAAATTATTTCATGACTTAAAAACAGAAACTCAACAGGACCCGACCTTAAATTATAAATATGTATATATATATATATATATAATATACATATACATATACATTAAGCAGAGGGCATATGATTCGGAAAAGTAAACTAATTAAACATTTGTTACCGCTTTACAGTGGAATTTAATTCTAAAATAAACAACATATTAAACCTATAATATACAAACAATAAAAGTAAAATACAATATTAAACAATCCCACGCATCTACCCAAACTGAATTTTTTGCTAATCAACTGGTGTGCCGTGTAATGCTGTATTGAGGAATAATAAAACTTGACACACATTTCAAATAGCTGTGTTAATGTTTACAGTCGCCAAGGTGTAACGATAGAAATAAAAAATGACTTCAAAACACCGAACGATTCATTTTAATAAAAGCCCTTTGCAGAAGTTATTCATGTATATCAAATTGTTATATTATGTAATTTTAACAACTATTGCAAGAATGTATTAGATTTAAAAATGAGCACTAGAATAGTTATACTTAAAACTATAATTACTACACCATTATGCAAAGAGAACAAGAAAAACACTTAAAACTAATAATGCTTTATGTTTGCCCGGTGGATTTCAGTTGGCCCAGGGAGAACAATATATGGTTGTTCATATCTAAGTATATATATTCCATGATTGTTAAGCCACGCTTTATACAAGTAAAATTATCTCGTCGTCGTAGTAGTGGTTTTGTTTTACCATGCATCAGTTACACATATGTATGCACCGGCATAATTAATGTTTATAAAATTATAAAGTCTATATTTTTTTAACATTATTACATACTTACAGAACACATGTGATGATTAGTTTTACATTTGGTATTTATTAATATTTAGAAAATATGTTGTATTAGAAAAGTGGTAAATGCATAATAATAACAATTATATTTAATATTGCCTATTTATAATCATGCGACAAGTAGTTTATGCATTTCTTAGCTGATTTCACGATTAATTTCCAGGCAGCACTGCCTATTATCAGACATACAGTGGCTTCACCAAGAAGGCTGTTCAGTCCAAAAGATGCCGATACCATCGATGGACTACCCAGAAAACAAAGGCACTGATCAAGTTTCTTCCAATGCATCGTGACCTGCATCATGCAGTGAGTGAATGGCCAACGATGCATGCCAGGTATCCCTACTTGAAGGAGGCGGCCATAGATGTCAAGGAGACAACTTGTGCTAAGACATAACGTAAAGGCAAGTATTTATTTCTACATTTTCAAAATTGTTGTGCTGTTATCATAACGTTATTTATATAGTGAAATTATTATTTGTAATAAAATATTTTACGTCATGTAATTTATTCTGCAATGTATTTTTGGTGTAGCTTATTTTTGTTGTTGAATACAGCACTATACCTGTGCTCTATTCAACAAATACTAATCCTCCACGTGATTTCGCCTAACCCGCTGCATGTGTACGTCGCTTTCGAAATTATCCCAGTTTTTAGTCTGTTTCAATTACACATCGACACTGATCTTCACTGCATACGTGCAGCAATCTATAATTATCATGCCAAACAATTTAGTCAGCGACAAGAATGTTGTAGGTGTGTGTTTGAACTGTTTTTAAAAACTCTGTTTATCGTTTACTGAGGCACCTCAGTGGATATTATAATCAGTCGATCCTGTTGCGTAACCGTGCCATCGCACAGGTACACTGCCTGTCAATTGCTTTTAAATTCCTGTGCGTCACGCCTGAACGCCAACACTTGGAGGATGCTAGTTGATGTCGATATTGCTGCCCGGTTACCAACATGACGCGGCTGCCGAAGCGGCGCTCGGAAACAAAGAACAATCGATCCAATTATCGGACATCGATGGATGATGTCTCCAAAGTGTTATTCATCGCTGCTGCTCATCCTACTGAGACGGTCGTGTGCGGTGACTTCTACACGATATATAACAATTCAACTTGCACCCTAGCGGCGAATCTGGCCGATCTGCTTGATACGGCTGGCTTTGTGCAACATATCAATGGCGCTACTCACGAACGGGGTATTACACTAGACCTGATAATAACGGCGAAAACACAACATCCTATTGCCACTGTTGCCGTGCCCGCATTACTAATTACCGAACACTACGCCGTCGAATGTGGACTCTTCCAGTCAAAACCAGACTGTCTGAAACGACACGTTACATATCGTAAATATGCAGCGACCAACAACAGCAGTTTCGCAGAAGACATAGAATCGTTTGACCTTGATGCTGACGAGACGGACCCAACGGACCCAGAATAGAAATGAGAACGAGGCTTGGCGCGAGCAGTACGATTTTCATAAGTTCACCAGTTTTTGCGTTAATAAGACCATTATATCAAATATCTTCAATCCCAAATAAAAGTACTATGCCGAGAGAACGTACAGGGAGCAGTAAAATGCTAAATGGGTGTGAAAATATTCAAGAAAATGTCACACCAAAACCCGTATCCAGAGAAGCCTTGGGAGAAAAGCAAAGAGATGCCCGGATGAAGCAAAATAAAGTAAACATTGACGACGAATGCAGCCAAACAAGTAAAGCAGAGCAGACAGGTAGGGCAAAAGGGACAGAGAAAACATCCGGTAAGTCCCATTTACCCACTGAATCACAGGACAAGGCACATACAAACAAGGGCAAAGCAAAAAGGAAGGGATCTATTCCGGCTTCGCGGGGTAAACAACGGCCCGAACGGGGTAGCGTCACGGAACTAACTCACAATGACATTGCCCGGCATAGTGACGATGACATAGCAACATGTAAAGCATGCAATATCGATTTCACTGATGACGATGACAAACTGTTAATGTGTGAAAGATGTCTAGGATGGTTTTGTGCTAAATGTATAGATATGGATGAAACAGAGTACAACTACATGAGGAAAAGGAAAAACACGCACTGGTTCTGTGACGGTTGTGACAAAAATGCATTGACTGCTGTGAGAACTGATAGAACAATTGAACAGGAATGTGAAGCATACCTGTCAAAATACTCTGAGAGACTAAGCATTGTTGAAACCAAAATAAACACAAAAGCAGACAAGAAGACTGTAGAAGATCTGTCCATGAAGGTCTCAGTACTGGCGGCAAATGTAGAACTACTGTCAAACAGCACAGCCACAGGTACATCCCTTGTTCATCATTCCATGAGCCCAAACAGCCAGACAGAAGCAATCAGTGCAGAGGTAAATAAAGTGGTTGATGAGTATAGAGACAGGGAACGCAGAAAATATAATGTGATTGTTCACAATATGAAAGAATCAATCTCAGCCAACACAGAAGAGAGAAAACACCATGATATGCTGTCTGTAGCAGATCTAGCAGCATGTATTGGCATCACAGACTTTACAGTGAAAGAAGTCATTAGACTGGGTAAAAGAACAGAAAACAGAGACAGACTACTGAAAGTGACAGTCGACACCGTTGCCCAGAAGAGATTCCTGCTATCAAATGCTACTAAAGTTCGAGAGATCACCGAAAATGCTGCCTTCAAGAAAGTGTTCATAACACCTGACCTCACGTTCCAAGAACGAGAAAAGAACAGGAAATTGCGTGCTGAACTTGCCACAAGAAAGCATGAAGGTGAGACAGATCTTGTCATCAAAAATGGTCTGATCATCCAAAAAGAAAGAACACCAAACAACAACCAAGATGTTCCACATGGTACAGCCAGACATGCAACACCACAATCAGAATGGGCAAGTAGCACTTCTGGAAACATGGGCAACACAACAAGCCATGACCGAAGATCCACACATCAAGCAGCCAACCATCAGCCCTTTCGAGGAGCCCCCGAAGACGAAGGGAATACTTAATCAAAAAAATGATGTTCCAAACCCTCAACATATGCACAATTTTTTTACCAAAGCACCACAAGCACAAGGAGAGGAACAAAATGCACAAGTTATTGATGACGAAGCACAGCACATTGACTGCAAAAAGACACTGAAATGTTGGTCAACAAATGCTGACACACTAACTAACAAACTGGATGAGCTGAAGACATTAATTGCTAGTGAGATGTCAGATATTATCACGGTAACCGAAGTCTGCCCAAAAGCCAGTGACATAACACTAACAAAACAAATGATTGACATAGATGGCTATGATGCTTTCCCAAACACCCTGGAAGGTAGAGGGGTTGTAATTTACGTGAGAAAGTGGTTGAGAGCTATTCCAGAAGAGACCCTCACAGATGACATATTCAATGAATCTGCCTGGTGTACAGTCAATCTAAAAAACAAGGACAAACTTCTGATAGGGGTAGTATACCGTAGTCCTAACAGTGACTCTGAAAACAACGATACACTCCTTCAGTTGATCAAAACAGCCTGCAACAGTCGAGGTGTGACACATATCCTAATAACCGGAGACTTTAATATGAAAGACATTGATTGGGAGACATGGACGGTACCAGAACATTACACGTTAGAAACGGAACTACTCGAAACCCTGAATGACTGCTTTCTACACCAACATGTCAATTTCGCCACCAGGTATCGACATAATCAAGAACCATCACTTCTTGATCTGATAATCACCAATGATGAAAATATGACACAAAACATAAAACAGAAGCCACCTCTAGGGAAAAGTGATCACATAATCATTGAGATAGATTGCCATTGCTACTGTGATACAATGAGTGAAGAGAAGGCAAGTTACCAGTTTGAAAAAGGCAATTACACTGACATCAAGCGCAAACTCAGAGAAACAAACTGGAAAAAGACTCTGAATAACCTAAGTGTGGACAAGATGTGGCAAGAACTGAACAGCACACTCTCAGACCTGGTTGTTAAACACATACCAAAGAAACAGACAGTGACAGGAAAGAGAGTTAAGCCTTTGTGGATGAACAGCGATGCAATGAGGAAAGTGAAAAAGAAGTACAACAGTTGGAAGAGGTACACTGAGACAAAACAGTACAGAGACTATGTTGAATACTCACGTGTGAGAAACATTGCGACCAGTGCTGTAAGGAAAGCTAGAAAAGACTTTGAACGGAAGCTTGCGACAGAGGTCAGCAAAAACCCCAAGGTGTTCTGGCGTTATGTCCAAGATGGAAGAAAGGTTAGATCTGCCATGAGTGAATTTGACTTGGATGATGGTACAACAGCAAAAACAGACCAAGAGAAAGCAGACACACTAAACAAATTTTTCACAAGTGCATTCTCACACGAAGATCTGACGGAAATTCCGACACTCGAAGACAGACATAATGGAAACCTGCTGATCAGCATTGAAATCACAGCAGAAGAAGTCCTGGCTAAATTAACCAACTTAAAAACAAACAAGTCATCTGGTCCAGACAGATGTCACCCGTACGTTCTACATGAACTGAGAAATGAACTGGTGGAGCCTCTCCTTTTGATCTTCAACAGGTCATTGAAGGATGGAGTGCTCCCAGCTCAATGGAAGACAGCACACGTAACAGCGCTACACAAGAAGAACTCAAAAAGACATGCTTCCAACTACCGGCCAATCAGTTTGACATGCATAGCATGTAAGATTATGGAAAGCATTATTCGAGACCATCTCCTGACTCATATGACTACGAACAACATGTTCCACAAAGATCAGCATGGATTTAGACCAGGCAGGTCATGCACCACCCAACTCCTAGAAGTCATGGAGAATTGGACTACCACCATTGACTCGGGCGGATGTGTAGACACAATATATCTTGACTTTGCGAAAGCCTTCGATACAGTGCCACACAAAAGACTAGCCAAAAAACTAACTGCGTATGGCATCCAAGGAGAGGTGGCAGCGTGGATCGCAGCTTTCATAACGGGACGAAGACAAAGGGTAGTCGTAAATGGGAAGCTATCAGATTGGGCAGAGGTCACAAGTGGCATACCTCAGGGAAGTGTCGTTGGCCCCATTCTATTTATCCTGTTCATCAACGATCTACCAGACGGTATAAACAGTGGACTCAAGATCTTCGCCGATGATACAAAAATATATCGAGATGTGAGGTGTGAAATGGACAAAAAGCTATTACAAGAAGACATTAACAAACTAACATCGTGGTCAGAGAAATGGCAGTTACATTTCAATCCATCGAAATGCAAACATCTGACTTTTGGCAAGCCGAAACTTAACACCACATACACGATGACAAGTAAAGATGGGGAAGTGTCAGAAATCAACAGCACATCAGAAACAGAAAAAGATCTCGGTGTAACGTTCGACAGATCCCTAAAATTCCGACAGCATATTGGCACCATTGCAAAGAAGGCAAACCAGATGACAGGCCTCATCAAACACACGTTTAAACATCTGGACAGTAGCAGCTTCCGATTATTATATACAGCGCTAGTGAGACCACATCTCGACTATGCTGACTCCAACTGGAACCCGCACTACGCCGTAGACATCAACACCCTTGAAAGAGCACAACGGAGAGCAACCAAGCTGGTCCCAGAAATAAGAAACTTAAACTATGAAGACAGGCTGAAACATCTTAACTTACCAAGTCTGGCATACCGAAGAAGAAGAGGAGACCTGATCCAAGTCTACAGAATTACCAATGGCATCGACGACATCAATCAAGAGGACTTCTTCATGATCACAACAAACCGCACACGAGGCCACAACAAAAAATTGTATAAGACACCAAGCAGACTTGATATTAGGAAACACTCCTTTTCACAACGCATCTTCCTAGACTGGAACAACCTTTCTCAGCAAACAGTGAACGCTGAAAACATCCTCTCCTTCAAAACAAAACTCGACAAAGAATTGAAGATGGACAGGTTTAAATTTTAATAAAAGCACAAAAAAACAAGACAAGCCACGTTCTCAATATCAAAATACGATGCATAAAGGCGGGTGTACACAAGGCTGTAGCCTTACTTTAAAACCCGAATATCCAGGCAAGTTATCCAGGCAAGTTAACTGCAACATTTCACGGAGGAGAACGGTATCTACGGAATTGATCAGAGTGCATACCGTGCACACCACAGTGCCGAAAGAGCACTCGTGCGTAGGCACAACGACGTTCCACAATCGACTGATTGTCGCCGGAGTGTGGTCCTAGTGCTACTGGATCTTATTGCGGCTTTCGACACCATTGACCATACCATACTGTTGAGACGGTTGCATGGATACGGGTTATCTGGCGACGTCCTTGCCTGGCTGACATCTTATATGTGTGATCGAACATAATATTATGTAGTACGTGTAAAGAATGGCGTGTCGGAAATAAACACCATAATGACAGGAGTGCCACAAGGGTCTGTCCTGGGACCGATAGTTTTTAACGCGTACATCGCACCTTTAACCAAACTTCTACAACAGCACCATATTCAACACCACCTATATGCAGACGACACTCAACTCTACATCACTTTCCCACCAACCGACCACACACAAGCCCTTGCACGTATGGAGGCCTGCATACAGGAAGTGAAAATATGGCTCCATAACAACGGACTCGTGATGAACGACAACCAATCAGAAGACATTGTCTTCCGTTCGCCAAGTCTGCGTACACCTGGGCCCTATTTCTTTTGCAGCCCGCAGAGACACCGGAAGCGGAGAAAGCGGAGAGGGTCAAAAAGAATAGACTTCGGCGCACATCGGAGATGGTAGCAACCGCCTTGTTATCGCCCATAAACAACATGGACGCAAAATCACTAGCTGAGTCATTTTGTTAGTTATTTTTTCTTAAAATACCATGATGCTTACAACATTAAATATGTTTCATATGCTCACAAGTTCACATCATGTGCTGTTATGTTATTAGTCAATCATTTTTACTAAAAAATATGCATTAATATTGTAACAAAAATAAACACTATGTCGTATGTGTAACGGCTAACGCCTGTGTCAATGCCGATGCATTCAAGTGATCTGTGTATGACATACACCACATTGTTGTTGCTTAATTCGTAGTGCCTAATAACGTGTTCGCCACGTATAGCAAGCAAATAGGGTAGAACAAATGGATACTCGAATAAAAAAACATTGAGTATTGCAATCATATTTACGCTAAAATATGTATTTATTCGTGTACTGTGTATAATTCATTGGAGGGGCAAATTGTAAAAATAGTGTGTAGACCTACTATCAGACCTGGGTTCAATTCACTTTTGTCAATTCCAATTAAATTGCAATTCATGTTTATTTACCTAGGATAAATTCCAATTTAATTCAATATACTCACCAGAAGGATCAATTCCAATTCAATCAATTTTATTCAAATAAAATTCGAGAAAATTTTTGATAAATTCAATTCAATTAAGAATTGAACCCAGGTCTGCCGACTAAACATTGATAGTTGTGTGCACAATATCATATTTAATATGTAACTTGTTAAAATCATGTTGTGCTGTAGGTACCATGGCATGGTACTTGTTCATCAAAGATGGGACATCTGTGTATTGTGTTTAATGATGTAACTATTAGAAATAAATAAGAAAGACAATTCTTATCCAATAAAAGCGTGCATGCTATTGCGTGATGTAATCCCACATGTTCACATTACATGATTGTATATCTTTTTACAAGACACATTGTATATGTCACACATCCATTGTATGGTCCTTCAAGAAGCTGGGTGTATACAAAATATGTGGTTGTATTTGCATGGCAAACAGTTCCCTTTAACACATTCCAATACAATAAGTATTGTTTAATTATACTGATGATTCACGGAAACTGTTTGAGAGTAGCTGCCTAACCTGAAGGAGACGAGAAACAATCTTGGATCATCATCAATGTCACGATCATAGTCAAAGCAATGTGTGTGTTTTTCATGATGTAATTTTCTTGCAACGGAGAAATAAAACAGTTGAATTGCGTTATGATGTTACCCTTACTAAATAACTGTATTTAATGTATGTGCAAATAATTCCATGCAACAAAGGTGCATGTTCATATCAGTATGTAGGCATTTGTTTTCATATTAATGTGTAGGCATTTGTTAAGCAAGAAAATACATTTTGACTGTCATTGGAGTGATATTGAGTACAAAATAAAAAAAATGTATACAATCTCCTCAGGGTTCAAATTAAATCTTCAAACACTGTTTATGATTGATTTGTTTGTGTGTTTTTATTAATCACATAAAAACTACATCACTTCAGATAGAAAAGTGGTAGAAGCGACATAAAAACTACATTACACCTGCTGAAGGCAATTAATGGAATCAGTGGATGTGCACAACCAGTACTGTTTTGTATGCAACATTCAAACACTAGCAGGTATTGAACCTGCCACACATCACTGGACCATTATGATCCCCACCGCTCTGATGCGTGGTAACATTGCATGAATTACAACATTGAAAATAACAGTAATCTATTTCAAATTATCTAATTTTTTAAGATAAATATTAAACATTATGTGCCATTTAATTTCTGAAAATCCTTACATTATTGATTCATACAATACATGTTAAACTAAAAATGGATGCTTGTAAATAATGTACTGAACATTTTAATTAATTTTTTTTATTAATATTACCCTGCATTTACTCAGTTCCCTGATTCCAAGAATGTTATGCTGTGCAGCAAACAATCACACCACTATAGTGGTATCTTCTGGCACTGTTTTATGGGGTACCAAAACATAACAATACGAGAATGTTATTAAATGTACATTCATTGTTTTGATACTGCATCAAGACTGCAATTGACAATACAAACAATTCACTCTGCCACTAAGCACTGTTATACAAAGACAACTTGGATCAGCATCTTTATGCTGATGATACTCAGATCTACATTTCGTTGGCTACCCTGAATACAAATCGCTCCCTTAACCAACTTAGTGATTGCCTTCAAGATATCTTCCATTGGATGACTGACAGCAAGTTGAAATTAAATGCAATTAAAATTGAATTGATCATTATTGGTACTCCAATGCAGCGTAGTAAACAGGATTTTTTTTCATACACATATTTTGAATCAGTATATCACACCAGCAACCTCAGTGCGGAATCTAGGAGTGATATTGGATAGTAAGTTCAATGTCCGACAACACATATCTCAAACATGTCGCTACTGTTTTTATTACAATCGTGTTTTTCGCCGTATTCGCAGGCATGTTATTTTCTGTTGCTAAAACTATTGCAACAGTGCTTGTTACCAGCAGACTTTACTATTGCAATTCGCTCCTTTATAATATCGCTAGCAAGGATATTACAAAACTTCAGCATGTCCTAAATTTGCTAGCACGAGTAGTTACAAGATATCCTCGTTTTTTTGCTCTCTACCACTTTTGAAGTCTTTGCATTGGCTTCCTGTATGGTAATGTATAATATTTGTACCATTACATACCAGGCACTGTCCAGTTAAGCAACCATCTTATTTGCATTCATTGTTTACTCCTGTAAGAAAACCTATCCAGCTTCGATCATCTAGTTCTGACCTACTTTTTGCTCCAAGAGTTAACACTAACATTGGAACTAGGGCTTTTTCTGTTGCTGCACCAACTATTTTGAATATGCTCCCTCTTAGTGTTAGATCAGTTGATAATATTAAAAAATTCCGTCATCATTTAAAAACTTATCTTTACAACCTTGCTTATCCATCGTAATATCCCTGGCGCCTTGACCAATCTGTTGACTACTTATGGATTTTAAGATTGACCAATCCTTTTGTTTTGATGCACCTCTGAGCTTGGTTTCCAAGGATTTAGGCGCAATAGAAGTTATCTTATTATTATTAATATTTAAATATAGCATACTCTGCATGTTTACGACTTACCGGCTACGTTATGTAGACCTGTTTCTGTATCATGCTATTTTAACAGAATGGATGCAGTATCATTCTCATCTAGACATCTGTATTTGCAGAGTATACACACGCAAGTTCCTTATTTGACATTTCTCATTTCAATCATTCAATGTTTTGTGATCGTGGCGATAATAAAGAAAACCCTTATTTCACTTAGTTGAATATTCCAAATACATATTTACACGCTTCATTGTGTATAATGCTCAAGTAAAATGTACATAATTGCGTTATCACATGTACAAAGCAAACTGAAAACTACATATTTCAATTTATATTTTGTACAATGCCACTTATCTTTCGTTTATAATCCGTCATGTTGAAAGTCACGTGGCCTATTCAACCGGAACCTCTCCGCATGCGACATGCCCTACAGGCGGAGAAATCGGAGCAGTCCGGACAGCCTCTCTGGGCTGTTCTTTTTAACGCGGAGAGATCACGTGATCTCTCCGCGTCAAATAGAATAGCAAATTTCTCTCCGCGGACGTCCGCGGAGAGGTCGGAGAGACAAAATAAATAGGCCCCTATATCGTTAAGCCGCGTCAACATATGTGGCCAGTTCGTTGACAACTCCTCCGTTATCCGAGATCTCGGATTTTTTATTGACACTGATCTATCGATGGCGTCACAAGTAGCGAACGTATGTCGCAACGCCTATTATCAACTGTCACAAATTGCAAAGATACGATATTCTGTTACCACCAGTGCATGTAAGAGTCTGGTCCACGGACTGGTGACATCGCAATTTGACTATGGTAATGCGACCCTTTTCGGAATAAACGATCGTTACCTGCACCGTCTGGAAATGGCTCAGCAGTCTGCGGCTCGAATTGTCATGCAGATTCGGCGGGGAGATCGGCAGTCCATGATGACAATACTGCGGAAATTACACTGGCTGCCTATTAGTAGGCGTATTGAGTTTAATATACTCGTCCTTGTGCACAGAGCATTATACGATGGTACGCCTGAGTACCTTGCGGCACTATCACACCAATATACACCACGCCGTTCCCTAAGCTCTGTAAGCGGGTAACTCTTGGAAGTTCCTAGAGTGAACTTAGAACGTTTAGGCCGCCGTGCATTTGCTTGTGCTGGCTCCACTCTGTGGAACAAACGTCCCATAAACATGCGCAACAACGGCAATCTCCCCCAATTTAAGAAAAAACTAAAGACATTGTTCTTCTCCGCTTAACGGGTTTTACATGACTGACATAGGACTTTAACACACATATTACATATTATCTTATTTATTATCATTGTAGTATTCATGGTATTAGTGTTTTTTATATTTCACACATTTAATATTCCTTTTAACGAATGCAGTTAATTTTGTACATATGTAAATATATATTTAAAATAATTTACACACGGAAACATTCTACTGTTTTAACATGTTTTATAGCGTATCGTTATTATTTTATTATTTACCTGGACTGATTATAATTTTAAGCTATTTAGTATTGTAATGCTTGTACACCCGTGAACGGGGTAGCCGACCCGGATTTGACAGTGTCAAAATAAAGTTTTAGTATTAATATTATAATTTTGGTAGGTCTGTTCGCTTGTATATCTGTGTTAACTAGTTGTTAACTGTACTGTGGCTAAAATGATGCCATGTTATATCAACAAGATGGCATGCATAGATGTAGTAGTTGTCGAGCACAGTGGCTAGGGCGTCCAACTGTCAACCGAGAGAATCCGGGTTCGAATCATGCGCTGCCGTGTCGAACCTTCGCCAAGTTTATTTCCTCTACATTGCTCCAGTTCATTTAGCTGTATGAATGGTTACCTGGCTATAGACAGTGACGGGTTTTTTTGTAAGATTAGTTTTCGCACATGCATTGCAGCGTGGCTGGATGCATCCCAGAGAAGTTGAGATAAAGTTCGATTGAACAGGTCTGCCAGGGGGTAAAGTGTAAAGCGCATTGAGCAGACCTGAGTACTGAATACTGCGCTATATAAGAACGTACCTTTACTTTAGTATATAGGCATCAAAATGTGGTGAATATTAGAGAGTTGAGGCTCCCCAAAATCTTCATACTGCAACCGTCGTTAGGCTCACCAGAAAACTCCAATTGCATCACCCCTCGCAGATATGTTGTGGGTTAAACTTATATCCAGCCCCTCATCTTCTGACGCCTGTGTAATAGCAGACTGTTCTTGTAGTACAAACACATTTTTCAAGAGTTTTTGTTCATCAAATTAATTAAGGTGGACAGACTGCTTTTACGACATTTTCAAAATATTTTGTTTAACTAAGAGTACTTTATTTTTTGATGAAGCATTTTTTATTATCATTATTTTGGTTGATTTATTTTAACTTTGTGTTGTATTACGTGAAACAGTTGTGGCATATCATCCTTTGTAATTATTAAATTAGTCATTGTGAACTTTTCAGTTCTCCTAATTTTTGAAGCAATGCTCATCAAAGAAAACTTACTGCTGCAACGTCACCATGATGTCAATTTTTATTAACCGTTATTTGCATTACTTGTCTTGACATAAAAATAATCTTTGTAAAATGTGTTTGTTGAAGTGACAACAAACGTAGAGAGCCACGAACAAAGGAGTCTTCACATGTATTCGACGATCCAAAAGAAAAGTCCAGCAATATGCTTCTGCATATCTTGAAATAATTGCAACGAGTCTTAAAGTCAAGAAAAGGAGCACCACGAATTGAATGTAAATCCGATGGAAGACTTGTTGAAGCATCTACGCATGGTCCTGCTGCTGGAGGGATCGCCTCCATTACTGCAATCATTTGCGCTTCCATCGTCTGGCCGTCTTCTTCCGCTACGATAAACAAATAATTTACTATAGCAAAAACGACACAATTGTTGATTTTTGTGTTAGTGGTCATTGAAAGGATTAATATACTGTCATACGTGCACTGCGATGTGTTGTCGCCAATTGACTATGGTAATATATTGTTATTATCTACTATGTTTTGTCACCAACTGAGAGTGATAACTTATTGCAATAATGTCAAATGTCCACTGCAATGTGTTGTCACCAAATAGCAGTGATAATGTACTGGTAAACGTCCACTGCAATTTGTTGTCACCAACTGATAGTGATTATGTATTGTCACACGTGTAAAACTAAATTCTTTATTGTCATTTATCTACTAATATATTTTGTCACAAAACGGACAGTGATAATTTAATGTGAAATGCTTACAGCAGTGTGCTGCCACCAATTTCTACCCCGGGTAGGAATGAATCAGGATTTCGTCATATTATACCTTAGGCAAAACAATGAAAGCCTTAGCTACCAATTAGCAGTGGAGGGATGATTTACTTGTACGTATATTAATTAATGCAAGCCTTGTTTTGTTGACATGTATTAAACCATATAACAACATATTAAACATTAAACAATATATAATAGAATCTAATAATATAAAGTACAAAACAATTATTAATATACCGTATATCAATGGAACAGAATGATATTTCATCACATAATATATATACAGCTTCACTTACATGATGTCATATGAAAATGAAACATGTTATATACTTGTGGGTACCTCAGCCTCCTTTTCTATTATATGACAGTGACAAAAGAAACAGTTTTATGTCAAGAAATCTCGATCCCAAATTTGTCATGCAGTTTACTGCTTGATTATTTCAAGTCATGCTTTAGGTGCCATTATCACTCAGGGTGTAGGGCTGTAGTAATTACATAAAACAACCACCATTATTGTAAAGATGTTGTGGCCATCATCCAAAACACATACCAGTAAATTATAAGGGCATCAGTATATTATTAAAAAAACCAAGATCCATATATATTTTTACTTGGCCTCAAATGATAATAACTCTTGTACAACAGTTTATAATTGTACGTTTTCCATATTATTCCATTCTCGTTTACGATTATGTTTTTTATACATGATGCGTACTAATAAATGTATATGTTGAATAAATCGTGCAGTTGTTGAAGTCATTACGTAAACCCGTGTCTGACTCTGTACACACTATACTGTAGCCAGACTGTACGCCTAGTCCAGTGGTTCTCACACTTGTTTGAGCCATTATTGTTACAGAGTCATATTAGAAATTCACCATACCACCTGAATGTTGCTGGAGTCGCAGAAACTGTGTTTCAGAAGTATCATTGTTATCAGGTGTAGATGTCAGCGGGACATTGAATGGGCCACTTAGTACTAGCCTATATGTTTGACCAAGTGTTTCACACAATTATCTTACAGACTCTGAGTTCTAATATTGTTAACAACATGACAAAGATACCAAAATCAATCTTGCGCTTCCAATTTTATGAGTTATAAAAAAACCTATTATCAAGAATTTCCACTTAAGTTCCAAGATTTGAGCAGTCGAAAATATCAATCAGGCAGATCTGTTGTAATTCTCAATCATGTTCTGGCCAAGTTAAGAGAAGTTTACTTTTGTCTGTGATACTGGTAAAAGCTAGATTTCCGCTCAGGTGGCGGCAACATTGTCAGCTAATCGACTTTTGTGTAGAATAGAAATATATCATGAACAGAGATCGTGTCCATTCACAAATTCTTAAAACGGTGCGAATTCAGGGAATTTGATTCCAGGGCATATCTTGTTTACAAACTCCCACCTTTCAGCTTCAAGATAATATTATTTACAATATAAATGTCAGTTTGTCAACACTTCTCCAAAACATGTTTGATCATGTCTTAGGCAAAAAGTACTGATCCCCAATTACACAATGACAATGCCATCAGAAGAGACCTTTGAAATTGCCAAACGATCCCTGGCCTAGGGAGCTGTGATCCTCTGTTTGAGGCGTGACTGCACAGCCATTCTTCACAGCATGTTCGCGGACTATTGAACTGACCTACTGCGGATTGGACGCGCGATTGTGACCAGAATTCACCTTACACTAGACGCTTGTGTGGTACAATTTGGACCACTTGGACGCTTGAACAACGGTCGGACTTGCAATGGCTGTAGGGCAGGGATATCAAAGCAAAGACCGATTACTGTGCTAATTATCCAGAGACGTGGTTGTACAGTAATAATGAGATTGTCACTTCTACGATGGTCCCTCGCGGTTACAATTTTGAACATCTCCCGCAGAGCAATCGACGGGGTGGGGGATTTGGGGTATTTTAAGATGTCCTTCCACCTTTCCCAATCCAGACCATGGCCCGCGGAATCTTTCGAATGCCTTGAAGTGGCGTTACGCGGGTCGAGAGTTACGGCAATGACACGCGACTTTGTAAGTTACCGACCACCATCGTCTGGTCGCAAGTCGAAGTCCTTTCGCCAATTCCTCGTAGAATTGGGCGAATGTCTTAAATGCGCTTCGAAATACCGGTATCGTCATACCCGATGACTTCAATGTTCGCTATGGAAACGATGAAGACAAAGATGCACGTGGCTTAATTGAACGATGTAAACCTAAACAACATGTGATATCAGTAACACACTGCCTGGGTAAAATTCTCGACCTCGTTATCACCCCGGTGAATAGCTCTATTGTGACTGACGTGTCCGTGGAGTCCTTGCTCACAGACCACCACATCATCATGTGAAAGTTGGTTTCATCTATGCCACGACCAGAGCTTAAGGAAGTGATTTTTCGTAAATACACTGCAATCAACATGCAGCAGTTTCAATGCGACTTACGCGCTTTCCCACTGATTATTAACTCCGCCGACAACATTGAGAGTCTGTTTGAACAGTAACGGTAATTGACATACATGCACCAGTCATCCAACGATTAATAAACGTGCGTCCAAGACAACCTTGTCGTACTGACCACTTACAGCTGATGAGACAGCAAGTGTGACGAGCAGAGCGCAAGTGGCTAGCTGTCCATCGTGAAATTTACACTGACTTGCGTGAAGCATTTAAGCAGAGCATCGCCACAACCAAATCTGCATATTACGGTGCTGAAATCGAAGCTATATCTCACGATACCAAAGCAATGTATCGCATCACGAACAATTTGATGGGTCGTACTAGTACGCTTGTGCTCCCCGAATGTGACGACGACCGGATGCGCTAGCTGAGCGATGTTTCTCTTATTTCAAAGATAAGATCGATGATATCAATACACGGCTGGTGACTGCACGCTCGCAATGACAACTGCCCGCATTCCTACACGACTTCGAATGCCGTATTGAAGAACCATTGTGCGACGTTCAACTTGCTAGAGTCACCGCCATCTACGGTCTGGTTGAGAAGACATCCAGCAAATCTTCTTCCAGCATTGACGTCATTTCTGGAAGCATGCTTAAATCTAACATTGACATTCTTGGACCAATGCTAACCAGCATTGTTAACATGTCCATCGTGTCGGTATTACGACTTGTCGCCATGAAACATGCCGTAGTAACACCGCTGTTAAAGAGGAATGGTCTAGATCCAGAACTGTTATCGAATTATCGTCCAATATCAAATCTGTGTTTCGTATCGAAACTCGCCGTGAGATGCATTGTTATCCAAATAAGACAGCTCATGGATGCGAACGGCATCTTCGATATTTTCCAAAGTGCGTAGCGTCCAATGCACAGCTGTGAAAGAGGCCTAATACGCAAACACGACGACATCTGGATAACAAGAAGAGCTTGATACTAGGGCTACTAAATCACAGTGCCGCTTTTGATACTGTCGACCACCATTTGCAGTTCAAACAACTGCAGAGAATTGGCGAACACAGGCAGTTAAAGTTGGCAACATCATTTCAAGAAGTGTCGACCTAACAGGTGGTGTGCCTCTGGGTAGCGTGCTCGGATCTCTTCTGTTCACGATCAACTGCCTTGGATTCAATCATGTTTTTGAACAACATCAACTGCGCTATCATATGTATGCTTATGATACGCAATTATATGTGAACTTTCCCCGTGACCAGCCATTTACAATGGCCACCGACCGAATATCTCGTTGTACCACCGATGTGAAAGCGTGGATGTCTTACCATAATATCCTGCTTAACGAGAACACAGCTGAAATGATCGTCATATCTGCAGTGAACAGCGGGAAACTCGAACAACCGCCTGTTGACCAAGTCATTGATGAATGTGGCTGTTCTGTTTCGCCGAAGCCGGTTGTCCGCGACATCGGCGTACTACTCGACAACACTATGTCGATGACGAATCAAGTGCATCGTGTTTGTCAGGTGGCATATTGTCACCTCCAAAGCATCGCGTTAATTAAGGAAATGTCTTATAGTGAATGCCTGCAGAACCACTGTGAACGCTTTGGTCATGTCACGTATTGATTACGGCAACGCAGTGTTATATGGTCTGCCGGAGACGCACTTGCGATAGTTGCAGATGGTACGGAATTCCGCAGGACGTCTCAATACCGGGACAAGGAGACGAGAACACATAACACCTGTTCTGTACCGTCTATACTGGTTGCCTATACGCCAGGGGATCGAATTCAAGATGTTACTGCTGGTATATCGTGCAGTGCTCCAGCTCGGCCCTGCGTACATTTCATCGCTCGTTTCATCCCGAACACCGACCAGATCACTTAGATCGGCAGAACAAGGTCTGCTGATTGTTCCAAGATATCACCGTGAAAATTATGGCCGTATTTCCTTCTCGGGGGCTGGCCCGATCCTGTGGAATGCCCTGCCCCATGCAGTCAGGAATGCAAACTGCGTTGCCACTTTCAAATCACTCTTAACGACATATTTATTTCGACAGGCCTTCAAAGAACTTTGTAATCCGCAAGTGACATTTATGCAATGTTGACATTCGGTTAGGTACTTAGGATGCAGTTATTTATTACTATTATTTTTTAATTAGCCTATTATATGTATTTATTGTATACATTTTAAGCACCTTATTTATTTTAGGTATTTAAACGGCTAATGCTTTTAATTTATATATGTATATGCACTTGTAAATATATATATTTATTTATTTTTATTCAGGTTTATTTAACTGACATTTCATGTAATTTTTATATGCTACTTTTAAATCATTTTATTTTACCTTTGTATTTAATATTTATATTTAATATGTTTTAGGTCATTTAATGTATTGTACTTACACTCTACGATTGTCAGCGCCTTTGAGCAGATTTGTTATCCGGTCACACGGCGCTCTATAAATGCTTTATAATAATAATGATATAGACAATTTTACGACCAGCTACCTTTTAATAGGGTCGATCGGGTTGCCGAAAACACAACTTTATTATGGTGGGCCTATGCACTGTCAATTGCCCTGTTTGACAACATTGTCCAAGAACATATCCAAAGAAGCATTTTTACTGTGAAAATCACAGACACTGTTTTCTACATGTGTCGCATTTCAGTCATTTCACATCGGTACAAGTATCCACAAACAACAACCATATTTAACTTACTAATGTTTCCGATCTGATGTCCACACATATCACATCTTAAAAGTGTTGTGCGAATGTCAACACGTTTCTTTCCTGAACCAATCTTTAAAAATGACTGAGCACCCAAATATGTTTTATCTCAATCGTGTGTTAACATGGCCAGTGCACATGTCTGACTTAAAATTGCCACTTGTGAACAGGAAGCCACACGTATCACCTCGGCTCAGCTTCATTATGAGAACAGCCACGTGATTTCAAATTGATACTATATGCTAATTGTGCCCCGCAGATATCACATTTGTTTCTCCACGGTGTGGATACGGAAGTGCTTCTTCAGAACTTCACTTGCGGAGAACTGAGCACCACAGATATGACATATGCAGGGTTTCTCCCCCGTATGGATACGGACATTCGTCTTCAGATTTCCACTTTCTGAGAATCGTGCACCACAGGTATCACCTTTTTATAAGGTTTCTCCCCAGTGTGGATAATGACATGCGTCTTCAAATGACCACGTTTTGAGAACTGTGCACCACACTTATCACATTTGTAATGTTTCACCCCGGTGTGGGTACGGACATGCGTCTTCAAATAATTTTTTTTTTTAGAACTGTGCACCGCACCTATCACACGTGTAAAGTTTCTCCCCGGTGTGTGTACGGACATGCGTCTTCAGATTTCCACTTGCAGAGAACTGTGCACCTCAGGTATCACATCTATAGGTTTTTTCCCCGTATGTAGTCCGACATGTTTATTTAAATTCCACTTTCTGGGAACTGTGCACCACAGTTATCAAATGTGTAGGGTTTCTCCCCGGTGTGGATACGTACATGCATCTTCAAACAACCCTTTTGAAAACCTTGCACCAAACTTATCACATTTGTAAGGTTTCTCCCCGGTGTGGATTGCCGACATGCGTATGTAGATTTCCACGTTTTGAGAACTGTGCACCACATGTGTCACATTTGAATCGTTTCTCTACACTACCCGTGCGCTCACTCACAGACATAATTAAACTGTATTTGTTTTGAACCTTTTTATAAACACATTATTTTGTATTCTGCTGTTGTCCTCAATGCACTTTTGCTACATACGTGTTATCACTAGTGTACATCACATCTGAAGAAATTCTCACACTCCTAGGTGGAACAATATACTTTTAAAACAACATTGTTAAAACATTTTCCACAGGTGTTACATTTAAAAATTTGTCTCAATGTGCAACTTTAAACCGTTCCCCGGAAAAGAATGTCTTCCACGCGTGTCAGAGTTTTCTGAACTGTCTGAGAAAGCAAACGAACCTTTACATTTGCTGCACAACTGTCACACTTGAATGGTTCCCCGTCACATGAATCATTCAGTCACATGTTTTCTCTCCTTTGTGTTGACACTGTGTGACGTGCCTCGATGTCCTATGTCGTGTTGTTGCACACAACATGACAGTTGTTGGTGTCAATGCCCGCGAATTTTTGTAGCTTTGTTATTTTATTGTTGACAGTTCTGTCACAAACATTTGTTAGTTCTGAAACAAAATAAAAGTAAGTAACACCATCAGACGTCCTTTGAAACGGGCTAAGTATAAACAATGGAGTGTAAAGAACAGTGTGGAAGACTGAGAAAAATGTATTTTGAAGAAACAGGAAATATTTATTTGTTGCAAATACACAATATAGAATAATCGTAATAAAAACAATACAATACGTTTACAATCGAGTACACAACGTGATAAACATAAAGCTTATGGTAAAAAAAAACAAAAGAACGTGTAATATATAATTTTCCATGTGAAATATATCGCAAGATGTTTACGTATGACTTGTGCATTTACGCGGGAAGACCGTATGTAGATACATCGTTTTGTTTTTGTATAATATATCCGTTTTTTAACTGTTCACAATTGTCCTCTCGGTGTGTGTCATAAGAGAACGGCATCTAGATCTGGCAAGCAAAATGAAACATTTTCTCTAAATCGTCAGAAAGTATATGACCGATCCTAACAAGAAATAGTTGCGAGTAATTACACGTTTCAGTCTTGTGAATAAAATATTATCCGAAAAGTAATTGTTTTGCGTCATATGTCATTAGCAACACACTTGTGTCATCATATTTGTCATTGGCGTCACGATGGCCTACAAATACAATGAATGAAAATATGTTTAATTAGGCAAAACAGTGTTGTATGCCTACACTTTGATCAAAAGTCTGAAGATAAAAAACAGTTTTGACAAAGATTGAATTGCATGAACTATATATGGTGAAAGATAAGCACGTGACGCTAATGACTCTAGGGAGTACAGTGTACATGTCTAAACTGTTTATTTTCCCTGAATCACAATTTGTAGGATAAGGCATGGACATGGACAATTTTATGTACGGTACTACAGATATTATACAATAATATACACGCAACATTTATTAAATTGTTTGACTTTTTAGGAAACCAGCAAACCTTATTTTCTCAGTTGTCAAATTACAAATATTCACCCGTACACGAATTCAAGTGATACAGACAGTGGCTATTTAGACATAATCATAACTTTGGGCACAGGACAGTCAACGTAATAACTAATCCATAGCTTGCTGCAATCTGTATTTTTGATACCACACCCCCTTACAGTGCCCTTCCATTTAGAGGCCTCCCTCTAAAAGCAATTATTGGGCTAAGGGTGATGGTAATTATGCAATGTTATAGGCTGCTTTTATTGCTTTGTAGAATGTTATACTAATATAAATTATAGCAGGAATATATAGCTTGAGTAAGTTGATATTTGCTAGTTTGAATGCATAACGATCAATATAAGAAAATATTTAGACACTGTCATTCGTGTTTGTATTGAAACTTCTGTGAAATGAAATTGGGTTAATGAAAACAACGAATGTACTTGCTAAGAGTGTGTTCAATAAACTCTCATAATTAATGTAATTATATCAAAATTATTGATCATTGATCGTACAATTATTATCTGAAGAAAGGAAATGAGCTAAATCAACATTAAACAAATACGTTTCTGCTACATAACCCTTCCTCAGTTGATTTATAGAAAAAATTGTTTACAAACATTATAAGTCATAAACATTTTACTTTTCGAAAACTGTGAACAGAATTCCAACCCCTTGTGTCGCGTCTGTCACACACTATTTTCCAAAAGAGTAAGAAGGAAACCAAAATATGCCATGTACAGTGCTTGACCTATGTGTAATTAACAAATTCAAACATGTTAATCAGTGAATTGCAGTTAACAAACTAATTAATCAATTCCGACCCTCAATACGTCGCTTCTCTCACCG
Organism: Paraescarpia echinospica; assembly: GCA_020002185.1. Classification (NCBI taxonomy): domain Eukaryota; kingdom Metazoa; phylum Annelida; class Polychaeta; order Sabellida; family Siboglinidae; genus Paraescarpia; species Paraescarpia echinospica. Next base: position 57,149 of record JAHLWY010000291.1, on the reverse strand, counting down.
TGTGAATGGCGGAAATTATCTTTGTTACCATGGAAATGGGGGTCTGAGACTGGGTGAAAAAAAATACAGTATATTTTTACTCACTAAGACCCAATTTATCCTTTGCACAAAATTGCACTATTTGCATGAATTAAAAATAGTCCCACAGACGCGAAAGATAATTGCGAATGATCTATTTGATCATTCTAAATAATAAACACCAGGCAATAAGTAATCTTCTACGTATGATTTTGGTACACTTTCAACCCTATATTACAACATCATATCAGGAAAACAAATGTTTAGGAAAGAAATGTTTCACAATTTGTACACGAGTGTTCTATTTTTCGTGTACCAAGGTGTCGAAAACATTTTCTAAATTTACATTGTTTCTTTTCCCAGGAACCTGTAATCTAAGTACATTACCTGTGAATCTAACAAAATAAAAATATATCGCATTTATTAATATTTATTATTTATTAATGTCTACCAGAATATGTTATCATCTGCTATTGTCCATTGCATGGTAATGGTAACCTATACGTATATATTTGTACCTGTATATATATGCCAAGGGAGACATTGTGCTGTGCAGATATCTGTGGATCCGCAAGTGGCTCCGGAGCTCTATGCGTATAGGTATACATTTTATAACACAATTATATTCTGTTTTTGATATAATATCATAAAGAAATCACAATCGGTGTTCTCTGCTTCATTTAATGTTGTATAAACAACATTGTGATTGGTGTTCCCGACATTTCAGAATAAATCTCTCATGGAAGAAGAGCTTTGGTGTTATCAGTTTGGGATTAATAAAGACAGCTTGATTAACTCTACAAAACATGGTTTGTATTCGCTGCACATCACACATCATCTCAGCATCTATTCCACCTGGTCATTCATACAACCAAACTGAACTTTAATTTGTATTGAGGATCTAAACAGCACTTACACAAGCACTAAAGTATACATACATACATTAATGGTTTGCCTACAAATATGTTGTTAATCGATGAAGTCTCTTCTTTATTCTCTTTACTAGACATATTTTTTGTCTCACGTCGATGAAATAAACGTGTGTTAAGTAGTAAAACGCTAGCATGAAACTTTGTTGTAGTAGTTATCTTGTATTAACTTTTATACCTGCTTATGAGCGAAATCACAAATTGTGGAACAGTTGTGTAAAAATAGAGTATGAAAAAATTATACCACATTGTATAGCACTGTATACATTTGTTTCATAATTTTCTCTTTAATTTTTTTGAAAGTAGGGTCTGACAGACACGACATAAGGGGACGGAATTTGTTTCAATTTTCGTAAAACATTTCTCTATGACATAATTTTCAATTTCTTCTTCAAAAAATCAACTGAATAAGGTTAATGTGGCAGAAAAATATTGTTAATGTTTATTTAGGTACTTTCCTTTTTTATTTAGGTAGACAATATTACAGCTACCATAAAAAACTATTGTCATTTAAAAAACAATGCCAGATTCTCAACTTAATAACCAAGGTAGGAGTAGACAATAAATGTGTTCACCAAAACATATAAACACCTTGGTGTATATATTCAATATTACAAATAAAAGGAGGCATCCAGATATTCATATATTTTTTGGTTTTAAATTAGAAATGTTGTTAACAAACGTAATTACATACTGTTATGCGAAAATACCCCAATTTTAAAATCTTCAGGTAGCTACAGACATGGCAAAACTTAACAGTATTTGCTAAATAAAGTGGGATATTCGAATAAATAACTGAATAGCAAAGATCAGATATTTAGAAAATGAAAGTGTTCCATGACTTCACTCACATATCAACATTGCATTTTCTTCACGTTCCAATAATATGTATTGTGCCTAGTTAAGATAAAAACTTCGCAGTTGTATACAACTATAATAACGAACCAGATAATCGTTCTGAAGCAGTTATACTTTTTTTAAATGATGTGGTTAGCATGGTCTCCACCTCACTCCGTTGTTTAATTGACGTAAATATAACAATACAAGAGCAAAGTCACAAAACATGGTTCCAACACTTGTGTAACAATTGGGAGTGAAACATTGTCTTTCCCTATTGCCTGGTGTTTATTGTATAGGATGATGATATATGTCATTCAAATTTTTATGTCGCATCTCTCACACTTATTAATATGTTTCCAGCAATCAATTATATTAACACTATTGTTCAATTCATATAAATAGTGCAATTTTTTCTTCCCAAAGAAAAGATTGGCTCTTACTGAAAACAATATACAGACCTCTATTCAACCAGACTCCCATTTCTATGGTAACAAAACAAGTCCGCCATTCACTGTGTGGCATAATCGACGTTTTGAGGGACGGAATTTATTAATGTTTTGCTAATTGTTAACTGCAACTCACTGATTAATAATTCTGCGTCTGTGAATTGCAAATAGGTCAAGCACTGCATAGTATATTTTCTGATATTTTTCTCCTTGTTTTTTTGCAAAATAGGGTGTGACAGACGCTACATAAGGACATGGAAGTTTTCCCAACATAAATTCTCTATGAGTTTGTTAATTAAATTTTATATAAATCAACTGAGGAAGGTTTCTGTGGCAGAAACATACTTTATAATGTTCATTTAGCCAATTTCTTTCTTTTAGGGAGACCCGAGTACACCTACCGCACAAAACTACTGTCTTTAAAAACAATATCTGATTCTCACCTCAGTAACTCAGCTATGGGTAGGAGTTGACAGTTGTTTTAACCCAAGCTTACCTTGTGCTATATATTCAATATAATAAAGTAGGAGGCCTCCATATATTCCAGTAGTTTTTGTTCTTAAGTTTGAAATGCTCTCGTCAAACGTTTATACATTTTTATGTCAAAATACCACCATTTTTAGGTCTTCAAATAGCTATAGAAATGGTAAATCTTGACGAAACATGTTAAAGTTGTCTTTCCTGACAGATGAGACCTTATTTTTATCCCTTAGAATGTAATGGTAAATTCATATAATTAACTCAACAGGTAAGCTCAGAAATTAAGAAAATGAAAATGTTCCATTTTTCGTGACCTCACTCACATATAAACATAGTATTTTCTTCAATTTGGAATAATATGTCTTGTGCCCAGATGAGAGAAAAACTTCATAGTTGTATACAAATAGAATAACTAACCAGGTAAGCGTTCTCTTTCGTTCATACTCTTTTAAAAATATGAAACCTAATATTCCATATATTTATGTACAGAATAGTATTTGTTAGATTAAAGTGTAAAAAATAAAAACAAAGCATAAATTGAAAAAAAATCACGTGGCTTACATTCTTAGCTAGGGGTATAGCCATAATTCGTGTATGTAGTTAGGTCAAAATGATATTGTCCAAATGTGGACTTTAAGCTTTTTTTCAAAACACAACATGTTTATGAGGTCTTATGTGATCTGTATTTGACAGTACAGGTAAGTATACAGTTGAAGATGCTCCAAAGCCTACACATGCCATACATTGGTCGATTTATATCATGTATAATTTGAACATTCCATAAACAGTGTAACTGTCAATTGAAAACACCATGTACAGGTTAATTGTCAGTTGAAGACATTACAATCACATCTCAATGGATCTAGCTGCTGTACTGTGGCTGTGGCATTCGAAGATCCTCTTAAGCCTACAAGTATGCACACATTTTAGTATTATACAAACACATGATTGCTCATGCATTGGTTGAATTGTCATGTGCAATCTGGAGGCTTCGTAGATCTATTAATCGTTGATATGTGACATTATATCTCTCGGCGGCTCCACTTGTTGCTACTTTCTGGCAATCGAAAACAAAGTAGTGTCCTCCTTTGTACTTGTTATGCTACTGAGGCGCCTTTGCCAGCCCAGCAATTTCCTCCATCCATATTCCAGCAGGAAACTATCATATGGGTAATCTTGCGTTGCTGTTTGCTGTGCTCTTTAGGTCCTCAATACAAATTAAATTTCAGTATGGTTGTATGAATGAACAGGTGGAATAATAAGTAGAATATTACTTATTGTCTGGTGTTTATTATTTAAAATGATCAAATAGATAATTCGCAATTTTGTTTCGCGTCTGTGGGACTATTTTTAATTCATGCAAATAGTGCAATTTTGTCTGTCCAAAGGATATATTGGGTCTTAGTGAGTAAAAATATACTGTATTTTTTCACCCAGTCTCAGACCCCCATTTCCATGGTAACAAAGACAATTTTCGCCATTTACACGGTGATATAAGCGACGTATTGAGGGTCGGAATTGATTAATTAGTTTGTTAACTGCAATTCACTGATTAAAATGTTTGAATTTGTGAATTGAAAATAGGTCAAGCACTGTACATGGCATATTTTGTTTTCCTTCTTACTTTTTTTTTAAATAGTGCGTGACAGACGCGACACAAGGGGGTGGAATTTTGTTCACAGTTTTCAAAAAATAAATGTTCTATTTCTTGTAATGTTTGTAAACAATTTTTTCTATAAATCAACTGAGGAAGGGTTCTGTGGCAGAAAAGTATTTGTTTAATGTTGATTTAGCTCGTTTCCTTTCTTCAGAGAGACTCAAGTACTCCTATCGCCAAAACTTTTGTCTGCTGAAAAACAAAAGGTTATCACGTCAATAACTCAGCAATGGCTGGAAGTACAGAGTTAGTGTTTTCACCCAAATATACATAGGGGTATATAATCAATTTAACAAAAAAGGAGGCCTCCTTATATCCCTGTAATTTTTGTTTTTAGCTTTGAAATGCTGTTGTCAAACGTTTATATATTAATATAACTAAATGCCCCCATTTTAAGTCTTCAAATATCAACAGAAGTGGCAAATTTTGATGAAAATGGTAAAGTAGTCTTTCCTGACAGTCAATTCCATGTTTTATCCATAACACAAAATAATAAAAATGGGATATTTTATAGCTAAAAAGTTTAGAAAATGAAAGTGTTCCATTTTTCGTGACTTCCCTCATATGCATTGACATTTTATCCAGATATACCGGCCATGTGCATTGAATCTGGTGAGTAATTTATAATTTACCTGAGCACCTTTTCTTCGTTTAGCAGAACTTTCTATTATCTACATTAAAACAATAATGTAAATACATGTGGCTCATATCGGTTTTCCTTTAACTGAATAGATGCATATGAATAAGTATAGGTTCATATGTAGGGTAGTTCGTATATGTATATAACAACTCCTGTATCTCGATGTGTTTTTTGTGGTAGGACATAAATAATAATTGTACGATCAATTATAAATAATTTTGATATAATTACAATAATTATGAGAGTTTATTTAACAAACTCTTAGCAAGTACATTCGTTGTTTTCATTAACCCAATTTAATTTCACATAAATTTAAATACGAACATGAATGGCAGTATCTAAATATTTTCTTATACTAATCGTTATGCATTCAAACTAGCAAATATCAATTGACACAAGCTATACATTCCTGCTGTAATTTATACTGGTATCAGGTTCTACAAATCAATAAAAACAGCGTATAACATTGCATAATTACTATCACTTTTAGGCCAATAAATGCTTTTACTGGGAGGCCTCTAAATGCAAGGGAACTATATGGGGTGTTCTATCAAATAAGCAGTCTACAGCAAGCTAGGGATTAGTTATTATGTTGACTGTTCTGTGCCCAAAGTTATGATTATGTCTAAATACAGTAAAAAGTATAGGTAAGTTCTTATATAAAGTTGTGTCCAGTCCTCGTGAGTGTTCAAAGCGCTATACACGTGAATCCTTGGTAGATCTGTCCAATCGAGCATCATGTCGACTTCTCTAAGAAGTTATCAGCTACGCTTCAAATACAGCGCAAGCACAACTCGTAAACAAACACCCACCACTGTGTGTAGTGATGTACTCATTAATAAAGCTAACAGAATAGCTACAACATGTAGTGAACGTTCTAGTCCATCGTTCGAAACTGAATCAAAATGATTCTATCTCAGAATTTATCGAAAGAGAGTCCGTTGCTCTAACTAATACGCCGCTGCGCCCCACAACAAGGAAGTAACGATAGCAACACAAATAACAGAAGACATTAGCTAAAAAAACGTCAGCGATCTTTAACTTTCGGACCTAACCATGAAAATGACAACCTACAGCCGCCAAACTTCTCCTCACATATCTTACATACATACAAACATAAAGATACATGTCTCCATTAAATACCTTATTAATAATTATTAGTATCCATGCATCTTCTAGTCTCTTTTGGGAATAGGGGAGACGGTTTAGTCTACGTTTTACTTTAGTAAACGGGTGCTTAGGTTGTAAGGCCGAACGTATTTCGCGGCTTTCGTTTGGGGTGGATATTACACGGTTGCTTGTGTCGGCTTCTGATTTGATATGTTTAAAACAATAATTTAAAGGAAATAAAAACAAGGCATTAGCTAAAATGCGTTTTCCATGTGTACATAAAGTTTAACATTGTATGTAACATTTGAGAAAATAAATGTAAAGAGCATCAATTCAATTAAAAACCCGTCTGTTTAGCGATTCCCGCGGAATATAAAAAATTAATGAGCTAGGCGATCACGTGGTATCGTGACATCATATATGAGCCATACTCGCATCAGGCCGACTATTTCCATGCATTCAGAGCATGTTTACAAGGATAGCATCTGGGTCGAAACGAGTTTCAGAATGAGTTATTGTGCAATAATCCGATGTAATTCAAACACTAGTCATCATAGAGGAGCAAGCAGTTATTATACGGTTCCACATCAATTCAATTTTATTCAAACAATGAATGCGAATGGGCCTACAAGTCAATTAGATTTGAATGAATGAAAGTTTATTCAACAACAACAACATAATACATGCACAGTATGGTTTGCTGCTGCTGCTGCTGAAAGGACATAGCTGAAGTCATAGACTTATGTGTTGCTATGCCCTACTCGAACTAAGAAAACTGAATAAATACAACAGGTATTATACATAAATCACAAAATAATACACACAACTCATATATAAACTTTTTACTATAGTGCTTGTGTTACTATTACATAGGTTTAACAAAACGTCACCTTCAATTAACAATTCACAAATATGTAGAAAGTAATGACAACTTGATTGCTTTTTTAAATTGTGTTAAACTTGGAAGCTGAGTCAATTTATTTGGTAAATTGTTCCACGTTTTTATACCCTTGACGGTGATTGACAGCAGTCAGAGGGTAGTGTTTGTCTGTTTAATATAGAACAATTTGCTTTGTCTGGTATCATGTATGTGTATAGCTGCGGTTGGTTCAAATAATGCTTGAACACGACCATTTAAAGAATGGTTGTTTGCTTTATAAAGTATGATCATAGTCTTATATTTAACTAAATCATGAAATTTAAGCATGTTTGAGAGATGGAAAAATACATATGTATGATCATGGTAATTAAGGTTATAAATAATCCGTATAGGTTTTTTCTGTAACATATATAGTTTTCTGAGTCTAGATTGATAAGTATTTCCCCAGATCTCACAGCAATATGACATATGTGGTTCAACAAGTTAATTATATAATGTGACAATCAAGAACATGCCTAGTTTTATACAAAACTGCTATGCTTTTTGATACTTTTGATTCAACCATTTTTATGTGTTCTCTCCATGTTACGTTTTCGTCAATGGTTACTCCAAGGAATTTTGTATATGATACCTGCTCAATGTTTTTCCCATTCAAAACTATATTTACATCTGTTCTAGGTTGCTTTTTATTGTTAAACATTATAAAATGTGTTTTGTTCACATTAAGCGATAATTTGTTCGCTCGAAACCACAGGTCTAGTTTTTTTAGTTCGCTGTTAATAACAGTGCTTACTTCATCTGTGTTACTAGCGGAATAAAAAATGTTTGTATCATCAGCAAACAAAATAATATCAAGCAATTTTGAGACTTCACACATGTCATTTATGTACAGAATAAATAATAACGGGCCAAGGATTGAACGTTGCGGGACTCCACACTTGATTTCCTTTTGTTCTGAGTTACTGTTGTTATAGCATACATATTGTCTACGGTTGGTTAAGTAGCTTTTTATCCAGTCCAGAGCCAGACCCCTTATTCCGTAGCATTGCAATTTACTTAGCAGTATGTTGTGGTCAACAGTGTCAAAGGCTTTTTTTAGGTCGATAAAGACCCCAAACGTGCTTTGGCATTGATCCATTGCGGAAGTAATATTTTCCACAAATTCTGTTAAAGCTAGTGAAGTTGAGTGATTACTTCTGAAGCCATACTGCCCATCTGTCAATATGCGTTGTGTTTCAATGAAGTACCTTAGCCTTTTGTTGAATATTTTTCAAGTATTTTTGAAAATTGTGACAAGAGGGATATAGGTCTATAATTAGAAAATTGAAAACGATCTCCTGGCTTAAATATAGGAATGACTTTTGCTAATTTCATATAATTTGGAAATGATCCGCTGATCAAAGATCTGTTAAAAATGTGGGTTAGCGGTTGTACAATTTGCTTTATTACATGCTTAACTGTTTTCATGATGATTTCATCGTGTCCGTATGAAGTTTTACTTTTGCACCCAGACACAATTTCGAGTACTTTTTGCTCAGTAACGGGGGACATATACATTGATTGTGATACAGTACGTTTTATAAAGTCAGTTGGCTTTGTTCCCGGGCAGGGTTCTATGAGGTTGGATAATTTAGTATCTATATCGACGAAGAAATTGTTAACATTATTAGCTATTTCTTTATTTTCTAATACTACTATGTTTTCACCACCATGAAACTTGTTCAAATATGTGGTATCAGATTTTCTGTTATCTATTATGCTGTTAACAGTTTTCCAAGTTGCTCTTATATTAGTCTTACAATCGTCGATTTTTTTTCTGTAATATTTTTTCTTTTCTAGACGTAATCATTTTGTTAACTTATTTTTGTAATTTTTGTAGCGGATTTCTGTTAATTCGGTACTATTCTTTAGAAACGCTAAGTACATGTTATTCTTCTTTATGCAAGCGTTTTTTAGCCCTGTTGATAACCAAGGTTTATCATTCTTTTTTGTCTCTCCTGAATACGTTGTAATTTTTACAGGACAGGCATCGTTATAAGTATTACTTAGTATTTGCATAAAGCGCGAGAATGCTAAATCAGGGTTTGACTCGTTCATTACAGTGTCCCAGTTTGCATAATTTAAATCGTGCTTAAATTTGTTTAATGAGTCCTCATCTAACGTTCTGTTATATTTATATGTTGGATCATCGTTAATAACCGCATAAGAGCGGTTGTCACACAGAACGAAAATTGGCATATGGTCTGTAGCATCGCTTAAAACAATGCCGCACATTTTGTTTCTACACAGTTCAGAACAGAAAATGTTATATATTATACTAGCAGTCGTGCTTGTTATTCGTGTGGGCCTGGTGATCAAGGGATATAATCCAGAGCTGAACATTTGATCAATGAAATATTTTGATTCAGCTTGCTCTTCGCAGTGCAATAGGTCTATGTTGTAATCATCACATTTATACACGATTTTGCTGGTGAGATTTCCCAATATTAATGAGAGATTGTCATTAAATTTGCTGATACTAGTATTCGGTGCTCTATACATACAACCGACATTGATTTTTTCGTGTTTACTAATTTGTATCTCAATAAAGATGCTTTCAAAACAGTTATCAACAGCATACGATATATTCCTTAAACAAATATCAGAAGACTGGCAATTGTTAAGTACAGATTCACACACATATATGGCAACGCCGCCACCGTGTTTGTTTTTTATGGAATTACAGTACAGTTTGTAATCCGAAAATACGACATCATTACAGTTTACTTCACTTCCGTCCCAACTGTTTTCTTTAAGCCACGTTTCTGATATAGCAATTATATGAAATTTATACTCCATGCTTTGGATAGTATCTTTAATACTGGATAAGTTAGCATTTAAACTCCGAGCATTAAAGTGTATCATACTCAGTTTGATTGGCTGGTTTTTGCCAACACTGCTAAAGTTTGTTGAAAATTGTGCTGGGGTGTAGTATTTACATTGCGTGGGTAAATCGTTATACAACAAACAATCAGTATCAATATCGTGTTCGTAGCAGTGTTCATTATAATCAAACGGTGTATCATACGGAGGCGTTAACTCGTCATTTTGTTGTGTAGTTGACGCCATGGTTAAGTCATCACAAAAACGTTTGCCACGATAGTCAACAGGTTTAATTTACGATAGTTTAACCACGGTTTGCGACATCATGTCGCTCTCTTACCACCAGTTTGTCAAATGACAAATATGCGACTTTGCCTTCTTCCCTGGCCTTCATCATTTTTGGTAGCAGTTATTTCCGCCTCGCCATGACCCTCTGCGAATAGTCCTCGTTCACGTAGATGCCACGAGGCCGTTTCTTCTTCGCCGCCTGCAGTACCAGCTCGCGGTCCTTGAACGACTCGAACTTGACCACGATGGTCCGGGCTCTCGTCCCCGTGCCGCCAGTTCGGTGCGCGCGACCGATGTTGATGGCGCGCACTTGGGCTTCGGGGAGTTCTAGGGCTGTTGTCATAGCCCTGCGCACGCTCTTCTCCGTCTGCTCCCACGTCTCGCCGTCGACCTCAGCAACGCCGATTACAGCGTCTTGACTGGTTTTCTTGGTAGTCGATCGCGTGCTCGACTTTCTTGATCATTTCTTAAAATTCGATCATCTTTTTCGACAGAACGTCAATGTTTTCCTTCGACTGCTTCTCTTTGATCTCCTCGACTTGGGTTTGCGTGTACTGCAAGCTGACTCGGAGTTCGGTCAGCGCGGTGGTTGTCTCACACATAAAGCTGTCCACCCTCCTGTTGATTTCAGCTACCGCGCTTTGCAAGCACGCTTGGTACGCATCTTTTTGTATTTTCAGGAGCTTCTCAACGTAGGTCTGGCTTTCGTCCGCGTCAGCGCTTACTTCTAGGTGGATGTCGGCAGCAGGGGGGGGCCTCGGTGGCACCATTTACGCCCGCTCCGGTCTTGGGCGGCTTTGCCTTAGCCTTAGCCATCACTGTTTGCGAGTGTCAGACGCTTAGCCACAAACAATGGCTTACCGTTAACGCACTTGAGTGGACACCACTTCAGCGGCTATTGTTCGTCGTCAGTGTGTCCAGGTGAATGCTATGATTCCGTGTCAGCGAAGGTGAAATTTCCCGCGCCGTACTGTTCAGATGGGCGATATTCCCAGTGCAACAGTACAATATCCGAAGTAATATTATAAATGTTCACGTGCTTTGGCTGTACAATTTGTGAATTCCTTCACATATATGAAGATTCACTTACTCGCCTGCGCAAAACTCAATCTTTATATTAATCGCACGCGTACAACTGGACAAAAACACAGTTTGTTGCGAAGCTCGAAAAACACGTCTGATCAATCTAACTTCCGTCCGTTCTGCTCGTTTTCAGAATAATTATATCGAATGCAACCAACGGGAGATAATCCACACCAATACACATACATAGCAAACATATTTTATCCAGCTACAGAAAGTAACGTGTATAATCTCATAATATCACTAGAATATCGATATATAAAGGAGGAGCTGTACAATTTATCATAACAACTGAAATATGTCAGTGAATTTCCGTCGATGTCGCTAGTTCAGTTGGTAGATGAATTGGTTTCTGATCATTTATTTTACAATCGGGCGACGCCGGTTCAATCCTGACACAAAATGATGACTAGTGTTCATATTATATCGGAATATCGCACAATAACTAATTTTGACGATCGTTTCGACCCAAAAGCTATCCTTGTAAACATGCTCTGAATGGGTCGGCCTGGTGCAAGTATGGGTCATATGTGACGTCACATCTCGGCATCCCGAAAAGCGCGCCAAAAATATGCATATTCGAAAATGTTCGGCTGCACAGAATAAAATGAGGAATTTCTAATTCATTGTAACAAATTGTTTGGCTTGGTGGACATGGAAATAGATAGCAGGATGCAATATAATGTTAATTCAAGCAGTAGGTGTTTTTATTCCCTATCAGGAACATTTTAAAGATGGTGTGTGTATCTTTCATTCAGAAACTCCACTCTCGCTACTGAACTCCACGTGGTTTTTAATGACAATGTTTCTGGGACTGAGAGGCAGAGATGAACATGTGAAGATATTATTGGGAGACCTGGAGTTGAAGCAATCTTCACACAGAAGGGAGTATATTGAATTTATTGAGAGGACAACCAAAAACAGGACGGGGACCAACACCAAAGACAGGAGGGCTTATAATCCCAAGATGTTTCAGTCTCCCATTCAAAGCATTCTTCCATGTTATAGCAAGATAAACAAATGTATGATCAGATTGTATCGTTCAAAGCAATAATAATATCAATAATGATGATAATAATAATGATAGTAATAAAAACAGTAATATATAAGTAATATTAATAATGATAACAATAACGATTTCTTGCAGATGATCCCCTATGTCCCATTAGGGTGTACAGGGAATGTAGCAGGAGACCCATGGAGACTTTGGTTCCTGGAAGCAGGGTGTAGTTCGCACTGAACACCCAGTGGAAGGAGACGGGCTTGTGGTACAAACAAGCACCGAAGAGCAACAACAGACTAGGCTTACTCGGCAGATCAATGTGTGAACGAGCAGGGCTGACTGCGAGGCATACCAATCAGTGTACGCAGAACAGCAGTTTCGAATCTGTTGGAAAGAGGGGTGCACGAAAGAAAAGTGCAGCAATTATCTGGGCATAAGAATGTAGAGAGCCTGAATACTTACCGCACAAACTCCTTCAACCAGCAATATGATATGTCCTCTACACTATCAACAACGCTAACCAATTCAACAAATCTCAACCAATGTCCAACAATTGATTACAGATCATTCCAAGCCTTAACATCTTCAACCGACACCAGAGTTTACTGCTCCGCATACGATCACTTCACCTCCTACCACCGACCCTCACCAACTCTGGCTGTTGAAGCTACACCACCTGCACAAAATTTCGTCGCCACGAGCAGAGAGTCAATGGACCTGATGAACATTATTAATGATGTTCTCATGGACTTTGCGAATGATCCATTCATGGATCTTTCGACTTCTCCCACAAATGTCATCCCTCGCTTTCCTGTTATACAGAACTGTACTTTCAAAGGAGCCGTTACCATACACTTTGTTAATGGATCGAAATAAGGACGTTGTTTTTATTAAAAGAACTTCTGTTGCCAAATTGTATCATACAATATGTTTAATATGATCTCATATTGCTTGAACAGTTATTTTTCGTATTAAATAAATAAACTAATTTTAGGAAGCGTTTTGTTGTAGATATGTAATAAGTTATTACCTGTATCAGCCCGAGTCCGAAGGGCTGATACAGGTACATCGGGGCATGATACAGGGCATGATACAGAACTAGACAATTATACGTCTCTTTATTCTGGTTGGCCTATGCATTAAGGTAGCAAGGCACTCCTAATGGACTTTTTTCCCTATATGCCATTTGGAAGGGTATAACATGGACATTTAAATAAATGCAAAATGTGCATAAATTATGCTAATTAGTCTCCAATACAAAGCCATGAAATCAGCAATTTTTTAAGACGGGATTTCTCCAAAACTTGTTATGTGATCACAGGTTCTTTATAACACAATGGCAGGTGCCCTGATCAGAGGAAATCTTGAGAAAACATTTTGGAGGAAAATAATTGTCTTTTTTCAATTTTTTTGTCATTTCCGTCATCCCGTCATTCCGTATATTAATAGCAATAAAAGTACCACATAGAATTGTTCTTGTGTTCAAAAAAATGAGATTGATAACTAAAAAAATGAGCGATTAAGGATGTCTCAAGTGATGCCCGGTAGGCCAAAATTTTTTTTTTTTGAAAAATGACAAAAACTTAAACTCAACGTACTTTCACTTAATCTCACATGTATGAAATGCACAGCAGTGTTCATATCACACAGAAATATACTCAGTGTGCTCCAGTTTCATACAGATTGCCTTCTACTTCATCAGTTTTGTCTTTGAAGCCCTTTTTACTGCCCGAATGTGCTTTCGCTTCACCTTTCCCACCTCGGACGACTTTCGCCCGGCACCGTATAGTCTCTTCACATCACTGGCAAGGGCAGAGTTCAAAGTGAAATAGCATGGGGACAGTCCAAGGAGTTCAAAAACTCTTAAGACAGCAACATTTCCATCATTAAACTGTGCCACTGCCTCTTCAAGTGTTAGTTTACCTACAAACACCCCTTTGCTACATCTGTTCCAGATCAACTTGTTGAGACCCTCATTATAATTCTGGGTTTTGCCATGTAAACATTTACACAAGAGCCCTGGAGCACTCAGATCATCATATATTGGCCCCAGAAGCTCTACAATGCACTGAGGCAGGTCAGGTTATGTCTGTAAGTTTCTGGATCAATGTTGTAGCCACACCACGAATCATCACCAGAGGGACACATATTATGGTTTGGCTCGTCCGCTGTAATAGCAACATGACACAGGCTACCAAATACAGCTAGCTGCATATAAATAAAGTCTCCTTTGTTTTGACGTATTTCCCTGAATTTTGCTTGCATCCCATTAAAGCTCAATTGTGAAATATACAAGTCTTGCACATTTATGATAATGGTGATATCGGATGGTCACTTTGGTCAAAGATATTAGTGGAACGAATTGAGACAATTTCAACTGCCTCAGCTTTGATATCTACAATAGGAAGTAGCTCAGACCATGTGCATTTGTAAGACTTCCTATGATTGGTCAGTTTCAAAACATGCTATAGACTTTTCTGAATTCATTGACACTCTGTTTTACAGATTTGACGAGATATTAGGGCATGTATCCAAGGACAAAATCCGTTGCTAGGGAGAGTAAAGAAACACTTTATTCCCAAAATTAAGCTAAATAACCCCATTTTAATTGGTTTTGAATGGAAATTGTCCTAAAATAAGCTTTAGATGAATAAAATGTATAAAAATGTATATATATCTAAAAAATTATTTGTTAAAAAAAAAAAAATTGGGGAGTGCCTTGCTACCTTAACAATTAGCCTGCTTGAAAACCTTATCCAGGAATCTCGTGGCTACAGTACGATCTGAGAAATCAGGCTGTTCATGTCATGTCATCCACAAACGTTGTGAGGCGTCAAACGGACAGAACATATCCAAAGAAGCGTTTTTATTGTGAAAATCACATTCCCGAACACTGTTTTCTGCATGTGTCGCATTTGAAACATTTCACATCGGTACAATTACCCACAAAAATATTTAACATACTGCTGTTTCTAATCTGATGTCCACATGTAACACACCTTAAATGTGACATGCGAATGTCAACATGTTTCTTTCCTGAACCATTCTATAAAAATTACTGAGCCCCCACATATTATATCTCAATTGTTTGTTAACATTGCGAGTGCGCATGTCTGACTTAAAATTGCCACTTGTTGTTAACTGGAAGCCACACGTATCACGTCGGCTCCGGTTCATAACGAGAACTGCCACGTGATTTCAAATCGCTACTGTATGCAAACTGGGCCACGTCGATATCACATTAGTTTCTCCCCGGTGTGGATACGGACATGCTTCTTCAGAATTCCACTTTCTGAGAAGCGTGCACCACGCTTATCACATTTATAAGGTTTCTCCCCGGTGTGGATACGGACATGCTTCTGAAGACTTCCACTTACTGAGAATTGTGCACCAACAGTCACACATTTGTAAGGTTTCTCCCCGGTGTGGGTATGGACATGCGCCTGCAGACTTCCACTTTCTGAAAATTGTGCTCCACACGTATCTCATTTGTAAGGTTTCTCCCCGGTGTGGATACGGAAAGGGGCGTCTGAAGACTTCCACTTCGTGACAATTGTGCTCCACACGTATCACATTTGTAAGGTTTCTCCCCGGTGTGGATACGGACATGCTTCTGAAGACTTCCACTTACTGAGATTTGTGCACCACAAGTAACACATTTGTAAGGTTTCTCCCCGGTGTGGATACGGACATGCATCTGAAGACTTCCACTTTGTGAGAATTGTGCTCCACACGTATCACATTTGTAAGGTTTCTTCCCGGTGTGGGCACGTACATGCTTCTTCAGATTTCCACTTTGTGAGAAGTGTGCTCCACACGTATCGCTTTTGTAAGGTTTCTCCCCTGTGTGGATACGGACTTGCTTTTGAAGACTTCCACTTCGTGATAATTGTGCTACACACGTATCACATTTGTAAGGTTTCTCCCCTGTGTGGATACGGACATGCGTCTGCAGACTTCCACTTTGTGAGAATTGTGCTCCACACGAATCACATTTGTAAGGTTTCTCCCCAGTGTGGATACGGACATGCGTCTTCAAATGAACACTCGTTGAGAACTGTGCACCACACGTATCACATTTGTATGGTTTCTCCCCGGTGTGGGTACGGACATGTGCCTTCAAATGACCACTTTTTGAGAACTGTGCTCCACACGTATCACATTTGTAAGGTTTCTCCCCGGTGTGGATACTGACATGTGTCCGAAAACTTCCATTTTGTGAAAATTGTGCTCCAGACGTATCACATTTGTAAGATTTCTTCCCGGTGTGGACACGTACATGCATCTTCAGATTTCTACTTTCTGATAAGTGTGCTCCACGCGTATCGCATTTGTAAGGTTACTCCCCTGTGTGGATACGGACATGCTTCTGAAGACTTCCACTTCGTGAGAATTGTGCTCCACACGTATCACATTTGTAAGGTTTCTCCCCGGTGTGGATACGGACATGCGTCTTCAAATTAACACTCGTTGAGAACTGTGCACCACACGTATCACATTTGTATGGTTTCTCCCCGGTGTGGATACGGACATGCGTCTGCAGACTTCCACTATGTGAGAATTGTGCTCCACACGTTTCACATTTGTAAGGTTTCTCCCCGGTGTGGATACGGACATGCGTCTGCAGACTTCCACTTTGTGAGAATTGTGCTCCACATGTATCACATTAGTAGGGTTTCTCCCCAGTGTGGATACGGACATGCCTGTGTAGACTTCCACTTCGTAAGAATTGTGCTCCAAACGTATCACATTTGTAAGGTTTCTCCCCGGTGTGGATACGCACATGCCTCTGCAGACATCTACTTCGTAAGAATTGTGCTCCACACGTATCACATTTGTAAGGTTTCTCCCCAGTGTGGATACGGAAATGCGTCTTCAAATGACCACTCGTTGAGAACTGTGCACCACACGTATCACATTTGTATGGTTTCTCCCCGGTGTGGGTACGGACATGCGCCTTCAAATGACCACTTTTTGAGAACTATGCTCCACACGTATCACATTTGTAAGGTTTCTCCCCGGTGTGGATACGGACATGCGCCCGAAGACTTCCATTTCGTGAAAATTGTGCTCCACATGTATCACATTTGTAAGATTTCTTCCCGGTGTGGACATGTACATGCTTCTTCAGATTTCCACTTTGTGAGAAGTGTGCTCCACACGTATCGCATTTGTAAGGTTTCTCCCCTGTGTGGATACGGACATGCTTCTGAAGACTTCCACTTCGTGAGAATTGTGCTCCACACGTATCACATTTGTAAGGTTTCTCCCCGGTGTGGATACGGACATGCGTCTGCAGACTTCCACAATGTGAGAATTGTGCTCCACACGTATCACATTTGTAAGGTATCTCCCCGGTGTGGATACGGACATGCCTGTGCAGACTTCCACTTCGTAAGAATTGTGCTCCACACATATCACATTTGTAAGGTTTCTCCCCGGTGTGGATACGGACATGCGTCTGCAGTCTTCCACTTTGTGAGAATTGTGCTCCACACTTATCACATTTGTAAGGTTTCTCCCCGGTGTGGGTACGGACATGCGCCTTTAAATTACCACTTTTTGAGAACTGTGCTCCACACGTATCACATTTGTAAGGTTTCTCCCCAGTGTGGATACACACATGCCTGTGCAGACATCCACTTTGTAAGAATTGTGCTCCACACATATCACATTTGTAAGGTTTCTCCCCGGTGTGGATACACACATGCCTCTGCAGACATCTACTTCGTAAGAATTGTGCTCCACACGTATCACATTTGTAAGGTTTCTCCCAAGTGTGGATACGGACATGCGTCTTCAAATGACCACTGGTTGAGAACTGTGCACCACACGTATCACATTTGTATGGTTACTCCCCGGTGTGGGTACGGACATGCGCCTTCAAATGACCACTTTTTTAGAACTGTGCTCCACACGTATCACATTTGTAAGGTTTCTCCCCGGTGTGGATACGGACATGCGTCTGCAGACTTCCACTTAGTGAGAATTGTGCTCCACAGGAATCAAATTTGTATGGTTACTCCCCGGTGTGGGTACGGACATGTGCCTTCAAATGACCACTTTTTGAGAACTGTGCTCCACACGTATCACATTTGTAAGGTTTCTCCCCGGTGTGGGTACGGACATGTGCCTTCAAATGACCACTTTTTGAGAACTGTGCTCCACACGTATCACATTTGTATGGTTTCTCCCCGGTGTGGGTATGGACATGTGCCTTCAAATAACCACTTTTTGAGAACTGTGCTCCACACGTATCACATTTGTAAGGTTTCTCCCCAGTGTGGATACGGACATGCGTCCGAAGACTTCCATTTCGTGAAAATTGTGCTCCACACGTATCACATTTGTAAGATTTCTTCCCGGTGTGGACACGTACATGCTTCTCAAGATTTCCACTTTGTGAAAAGTGTGCTCCACACGTATAGCATTTGTAAGGTTTCTCCCCTGTGTGGATACGGACATGCTTCTGAAGTTTTCCACTTTGTGAGAATTGTGCTCCACACGTATCACATTTGTAAGGTTTCTCCCCGGTGCGGATACGGATATGCCTCTGCAGACTTCAACTATGTGAGAATTGTGCTCCACACGTATCACATTTGTAAGGTTTCTCCCCAGTGTGGATACGGACATGCGTCTTCAAATGAACACTCATTGAGAACTGTGCACCACACGTATCACATTTGTAAGGTTTCTCCCCGGTGTGGATACGGACATGCGTCCGAAGACTTCCATTTCGTGAAAATTGTGCTCCACACGTATCACATTTGTAAGATTTCTTCCCGGTGTGGACACGTACATGCTTCTTCAGATTTCCACTTTGTGAGAAGTGTGCTCCACACGTATCGCATTTGTAAGGTTTCTCCCCTGTGTGGATACGGACATGCTTCTGAAGACTTCCACTTCGTGAGAATTGTGCTCCACACGTATCACATTTGTAAGGTTTCTCCCCGGTGTGGATACGGACATGCATCTGCAGACTTCCACAATGTAAGAATTGTGCTCCACACGTATCACATTTGTAAGGTATCTCCCCGGTGTGGATACGGACATGCCTGTGCAGACTTCCACTTCGTAAGAATTGTGCTCCACACATATCACATTTGTAAGGTTTCTCCCCGGTGTGGATACGGACATGCATCTGCAGACTTCCACTTTGTGAGAATTGTGCTCCACACTTATCATATTTTTAAGGTTTCTCCCCGGTGTGGGTACGGACATGCGCTTTTAAATTACCACTTTTTGAGAACTGTGCTCCACACGTATCACATTTGTAAGGTTTCTCCCCGGTGTGGATACACACATGCATGTGCAGACTTCCACTTCGTAAGAATTGTGCTCCACACATATCACATTTGTAAGGTTTCTCCCCGGTGTGGATACGGACATGCGTCTGCAGACTTCCACTTTGTGAGAATTGTGCTCCACACATATCACATTTGTAAGGTTTCTCCCCGGTGTGGGTACGGACATGCGCCTTTAAATTACCACTTTTTGAGAACTGTGCTCCACACGTATCACATTTGTAAGGTTTCTCCCCGGTGTGGATACGGACATGCGTCTGCAGACTTCCACTTAGTGAGAATTGTGCTCCACACGTATCACATTTGTAAGGTTTCTCCCCGGTGTGGATACACACATGCCTCTGCAGACATCTACTTTGTAAGAATTGTGCTCCACACGTATCACATTTGTAAGGTTTCTCCCAAGTGTGGATAAGGACATGCGTCTTCAAATGACCACTCATTGTAAACTGTGCACCACACGTATCACATTTGTATGGTTACTCCCCGGTGTGGGTACGGACATGCGCCTTCAAATGACCACTTTTTGAGAACTGTGCTCCACACGTATCACATTTGTAAGGTTTCTCCCCGGTGTGGATACGGACATGCGTCCGAAGACTTCCATTTCGTGAAAATTGTGCTCCACACGTATCACATTTGTAAGATTTCTTCCCGGTGTGGACACGTACATGCTTCTTCAGATTTCCACTTTGTGAAAAGTGTGCTCCACACGTATCGCATTTGAAAGGTTTCTCCCCTGTGTGGATACGGACATGCTTCTGAAGACTTCCACTTCGTGAGAATTGTGCTCCACACGTATCACATTTGTAAGGTTTCTCCCCGGTGTGGATACAGATATGCCTCTGCAGACTTCCACTATGTGAGAATTGTGCTCCACACGTACCACATTTGTAAGGTTTCTCCCCGGTGTGGATACGGACATGCGTCTGCAGACTTCCACTTTGTGAGAATTGTGCTCCACACGTATCACATTTGTAAGGTTTCTCCCCAGTGTGGATACGGACATGCGTCTTCAAATGAACACTCGTTGAGAACTGTGCTCCACACGTATCACATTTGTAAGGTTTCTCCCCGGTGTGGATACGGACATGCGTCTGCAGACTTCCACTTTGTGAGAATTGTGCTCCACACGTATCACATTTGTAAGGTTTCTCCCCAGTGTGGATACGGACATGCGTCTTCAAATGAACACTCGTTGAGAACTGTGCACCACACGTATCACATTTGTATGGTTTCTCCCCGGTGTGGATACGGACATGCCTCTGCAGACTTCCACTTCGTAAGAATTGTGCTCCACACGTATCACATTTGTAAGGTTTCTCCCCGGTGTGGATACGGACATGCTTCTGCAGATTTCCATTTTGTGAGAATTGTGCTCCACACATATCACGTTTGTAAGGTTTCTCCCCGGTGTGGATACGAACGTGGTTCTGTAGATTTCCACTTTGTGAGAATTGTGCACCACAGGTATCGTATTTGAAGGTTTTTTCCCCAGTGTGAATACTGATATGCGTCTTCAGATTTCTAATTTTTGAGAACTGTGTACCACATGTGTCACATTTGAATGGTTTCTCTACAGTACTCGAGTACACAATAACAGACATAATTAAACTGTTTTTGTTTCGAACCTTTTTACACACACATTATTTTGTATTGTGCTGTTGTCCTCGATGCACTATTGCAAACAAACACATAAACGTGTTATCACTAGAGTACATCACATATGAAGAGTTTCTCACTAGTCGTAGTGTTTACGAAAGTGGCACATTACAGTTTCAAAACAACATTGTTAAAACATTTTCCACAAGTGTCACATTTAAAAATCTGTCTCAATGTGCAGCTTTAAACCGTTCCTCGGAAAAGAATGTTTTCCACGTGTGTCAAACAGAGGTTTCTCAATTATATGAGAAAGCAAACAAACCTTTATATCTGCTGCACAACTGTCACACTTGAATGGTTCCCCGACACAGGGAGTTGATATCTGCATAAACGCTAAATATTGTGTCATTCCGTCACATGTTTTCTCGTTTTTGGGTTGACATTGTGTGACGTGCCTCGATGTCCTATGTCGTGCTGGTGCACACAATGTGACAGTTGTTGTTGTCAATGCCCGCGAGATTTTGCAGCTTTGATACTTTATTGTTGACAGTTCTATCACAAACATTTGTGAGTTCTGAAACAAAATAAAAGTAAGTGACACCACCAGACGTCGTTTGAAAAAGGCTAACTATAAAAAACATAGAATAAAGAACAGTGTGGAAGACCGGGACAAGAAGAACTATTTATTTGTCGCAAATACACAATACAGAATAATCGTAATAAAAACCATACAATATGTTTACATTCGAGTCGAAGAGGTGGTAAATATAAAATGTATGGTAGGAAAACAAAAGAATATGTAATATAAGGGAAGGTAGACTCCTACTGAGTATAATTATAGTCGCTGTCGTAAGAGGCACTCTGAAAGGCAATTTCTTCGATTATTTTTAGAAGAAGAAGAAGAATTTGTTTTATTTGACCCAGACATTTCAAATAATACATACAATACATCCATGTAAAAATTAAATAATACAAATACATAACCTTATGGTAAACATGGTATAATGTATGACAAATAACGAAAAGTAGGGTCAGGAGACTCCTCTAAGACTGTGGTAGTCGCTATCGAGGAGCCACCTTTTGTAATAAAACTTTAACTGAATCAATACATCACCTAATAAAATTCTTCCAGAATAAAAAAAAACATAATATGTATGCATGTGTGTAGTGTAAGCAAGCTTACATGATTATTGAGTTTGTCGTTTAGGCACTGTTTTTTTGACAAGTTGACAAATGGTTGTTGGTTCTTAATTTTGCATACATATATAGCAATTTTGCCTGGTGCATGTTACTTGATAGTTTTGTAAAAAATAAAGTTTAACATACTTGGCAAATCCTTGTGAACTGTGTGTACTAAGCTTTTCTTTGACAATATCAGGTATTTGGTATGGTATGGTATTTAATAACATTGGCAAATTATGCCTAAGACATTTCTTAGCAAATTCATGTTTAATTTTATAAGTGTATATTTTATTTTTGACTCTTGTATTATGATTATGTACCTCATAGTTAAACATTATCCTCCAGTTTTGTAAATAAACTGGTAAGTCATTATGTAGATATTGATAGTAAAATTTTAATTGTTGTAATTTAAGAATGTCATCTACTTTTAACAAGTTGAGTTTTTTTGTGAAGTGGTTCTGTGTGGGAAGTATAATTACTTAAGATAATAATTCTCAGGGCTTCTTTTTGAAGTTTATTATTCTATTTGATTGAAAGCCCCACACCATTATGCAATAATTAATGTGTGGCACTATTAAAAAATTATATAATATTATTTTAATATGAAGAGGTAACACGTTTCAATTTATTTAAAATGCCAATTTTTTTAGAACAAGCATTTGATATTTTTTCAGTGTGCTTTTTCCAGTTTAGATTTGTATCTATAATTAAACCCATGAAATTAAATTCTTTGACTTGTTCAATATTTACATGGTCTATCTTCAGAGTAAGTGTCTGTATATTTTTCTTTGCCTTTTGAAATGTCATGTATTTCGATTTTGCTATGTTTAGCGATAATTTATTTATTTTGAGCCATTAATTTATTTTTGAAAGTTCTTCATTTATTAAAGATTCTAAATTTTCGTCATAGATGTTATCGCTGAAAGTGTTTAGTGTACTTGATAGAGTTGTATCATCAGCATACATTATGAAATTAAACATTTTACTGGCTTGTGCAAAATCATTGATATATATGATGAATAACAGGGGTCCTAAGATTGAACCTTGTGGTACACCTGTTGTTATTGATAACATATTTGATTTTATATTGTCAATTTCCGTATATTGTTTATGATTTGTTAGGTAACTGCTGAATAAGTTCAGATGTGTTCCATGTATACCATAATATTTCAATTTGTCAATTAAAATTAAATGATCAATGGTATCAAAGGCTTTGGAAAGATCTAGGTAAATATTAATGGGTATTTCATCCTTATCCAGTTTCGTTATTATTCTATCTATTAATTCTAGTGCTGGTATTCAGTTGAATGTTTAGGTCGGAATCCATACTGATGGTCAAAAAAAAGCTTAGTCTTTTAAATAAGATAATAATTGGGTAAGTACTTTTGAAATAGCTGGTAGAAGAGATATGGGTCTATAATTATTGAATACTGCTGGCTCACCTTTTTTATAAATGAGAATTACCTTAGCAATTTTTAGTTTATCAGGGAATATTCCTGTGGTTAATAATTGACTTTGTTATTAAAGTTAAAGATTTGGTTAATGCAGGTTCAAGCAATTTTAGCAGTTTGGTAGATAGACCATCACACCCACAGCTACTTTTGTTGGGTAGATTAATTATTGTTCTTTTTGTGGTATCTTCTTCAACGTATTTAAATGTAAAATTACAGTTTACTATTTTATTTAGATAATATGAATGATCATGAATGCCTGTGTATTTAATATCATTAGCCAGATTACTACCTATATTGGTAAATAATGTATTGAATTTATTTGCAATTTCTAATTTGTCTGCCACAATTGAATCGGATTCTTTAAAATATTTTGGAAATGATTTATTAATTTTATGTTTAGACAGGATTTCATTGATAGTTTTCCAAGTGTTTTTTATATCAAATTTAAATTGATTAAAACATTTGTCAAAATATGATTGCTTTCCTTTGCGAAAACTTCTTTTCAAAATACTATTGTATGTTTTTAGATTAATCAATAATACGCCATATTCAGAAGATTCAGGGTTTGTGATTTTTAATTGTTTGTCTCTGTATCGTATTGAGGTTAGCAAGCCTCGAGTTATCCATATAGATTTTTTATGTTTATATTTATTAAATTTCACTAATTTGCTAGTCATATATTTATTTTTAGCTTGATTTATTTAATTGATGATAATGTTATAATTATGGTTTGGATTAGCATTTGAACTTGTATCTAATTTTTTTTCTTTTTTCAGAAGAGATTATATCATTTCTGACTTTTAACATAGCCTCTTTATTTTTTACATTAACTCGTATACATTTTGTAGTATGTTCCTCTTTTAGAGTAGTGTTCATAAGCATAAAATATGGTTGATGATCAGAAATGTTTTTAATTAATATTCCTGCTGTACTTTTCAAAATATGCTTTGTTAAATGAAAAAAATAAATATCAATAAGTGTACCTGTACATGTTGTGAACCTTGTAGGAAGAGTAATTTGGGGTAAGAGACTAAATGAAGTTAACATGTCAAAGAAAGTGCTACAGTGTTGTTGCTCGTTTATTTTTAGCATATTAATAGTGTAGTCCCCTGCAAGAATAAGGTTGTTGTTTTGATGATGTTGCATAGATGATATGACCATTGTAAATTCATTTATAAATTCGTTATAGTTTTCATTTATTTCAGTTAAAGGCCTTGGAGGCCGGTATATATTTCCTATAGTGACTGTTTGCGATAAGCCTCCTCCATTTACTTGTATTATTTGTCCCTCCCATTGTTCATACATATTTAATTTCATCTTTACTTCATAATCAAAGTGTTTATCTATATATATTAATAATCCCCCTTTGGTGCTGCAACTTTTTCCTTGGGATATACAGTCATATCCATTTAATTGAATTAGTGATAAGTCATCATTATCAGATAACCAACTCTCTTGGAGACATATTATGCTAAATTAAAAATTTAAGCAAGACAAGTCATTTACAAATGCCTCGAGCTCACTAAACTTTGCTTTAATGGACTGTATATTTGAGCTTAGGATACTGAAATGTTTATTTTTGTTTTGAACTAACAAATAAAAAATTTCAAAATCATAATATGACGATTGGCGTATTGTTGGCAATTCATTATTTTCATCAACAGTATTAATGATGTTTAGAATATTATTTAGACAATTATTTGTAATACCATCTGTAAATTGGAGAAAAGTTTCGTCAGTTATCATTTCCGTGTATTTTAAATTTTAATGAGACCAGCATATTTTCAATGTGCAGTAATGTTTCAATGAGAGTGTGTGCCTTTAATGTTTCAGTTACTAGATTTTGTTTAATAATATTTGTATTTTGTTCATGTTAAGCTAAAGCGGTGCATGATAAGTAGCTACTTAAAGTGTCAGAGATACAAAAGAAACAGATTATGTTTAGAAAAAAATACAAGAAAAATAAGGCGATGTAATAGAAAAAAGTCAGGATCATTTGACAAGATGGCCTAAGAAAAAAACAAACAAACAAACAAACTTAAGAATAAAACTATTTCTAGAGGTAGGAGCTAATGCATTGTAATGCATTCTAACCAACACATTTCCAACAATTATAAATGTATAAAAATGCAAAAAGGTTATTATATTATAAGAAATAAAAAGTCATGTTTGGAAAATAAATAAACATTAAACAGAAAACGAATCACAAGTCACGACACAAGTGAGTGACAAATTGCATTAAGAGATAAAAATAAAAATTGTATAAGATATTTAAAAGAATAACAAAACAAGATATTGAAAGTAAACGTACGTTAATACAAAAGCAGGTACCCTTTACCCAACTTTTTTACATACATATAATTCCTATAGCAGACATTACAAATGCTAATACAATGTAATTCATTTTAACCAACACATTTCCAATATATATATAAATGCATAGGTTATTATATTATAATAAATAAAAAGTTATGTGGAAAATAAAGAAGCATTAAACAGAAACCACATCGCAAGTCACGATACAAGTGAGTAGCAAACTGCACTAAGATATATTTAAAAAAAAGTTGATATAGGGAACACTGCAAATAACAAAACAAGATATTGACCAACTTATTTACAAACATACAGTTCATACAGCAGACATTGCCAATCGCAGAACTAGATTTCGTGTCAGTCAGAAATGTCACGTGAGCAATAACTAATTGTTCACATCATTATCACCGTCATTTGGTGCTATGCCTTGCATGTCATTGGTACTTGTCCAGCTCATTCGAGGTGTATATCCTGTGAATCTCGTTGTTGACATCCTTGATTACAATGTTCCCATTGTACGTCCAGCAGTCTCTGATTTTGTTTGCCTTTTTCAACACTCTTGTTGCGTAAGCCAACTTTGAGCGCATTGTTGTCAAATCTTCATTGATGAATATCTTCAAACTTCGCTCGGCTACTCGTTCGTTCTTTTGTTTAAGTGAAGCTCTTGACTGAAACACTTTGTCGCGTGTCTTCTCCGATTTGAAGCGGACGATTACGGGTCGCGGCCTGGTGGAGGTGTCCGTTTTGCGACCAATTCTGTGTACCCGTTCAAAGTCGCTGGGCAATACAGCAGGACTGATTTTCATGTGCTCGTTACAAATTTCTATGAGCTTTGACTCAAGGTCCTCCCCATGACCTGTCTCCTCAATGCCACTGAAACGTAGGTTTGCCCTACGGCCATATTGTTCATTGTCATCAATTTGGTTCTGGAGATGAGTAACCTTATCTTCAAGCAGTGCAATTTTATTGTTTTTTTCATCCAGTTGCTGTTGAAAGTTTTTGAACGTTTGTCTCAATTCACGAATCTCTTTGGCGAGTTCATCCGGAAAGAGAACCTGTTTCATTTTGTTCAGCACCGCTGAATCGTTGAGGGCGGCAATTAGTTTTAGAACTAACTGATCTTCTTGGTTGTCCTCGACATTGCTTGCTCTACGCGACCTCGGCATATTGTAAGCCAACTTGCAAACGCAGTCATGCGGAACACAATAAGAAGTGGGTGTCTACAGTTCCACTGTCCGGCGGTGTTTGCCAGTGCCAGACGTTGTTACGTAATGCACCCTGCTACACAGGCACACACTGACACTGAAGCGTAATGTGCGTCGATTTCAGGCTTAGCCTTAAGGCGTAATGTGCGTCGATTTCAGGCTTAAGTTATGGAACTAATAGCAGCTAAGCAACCTCCATCTAGCACTTTCACAAAGTCCGAAAAGTTCAGCGTGCTGTATCTCCTTCGGTCAATCACCCACCTTGAAAATCTCCACACTCCAATGCCTCCCCACTACAAAAACTATTCAAAGCTCGGGACACACCAGAATACACGTCTATCCATGAGCAGCCATCTCTTGTTTGATTGATAAAAGAAGAAAATCCCTAGTACAATTGGTGCATTACTACAAGATAAATGTACATGATATTATGTCTTATATATATTATATATTACACTTACTAAAAACACAAACGTACAAATAGTTGGTTTTTAAATTAAGTAATTTATTACAAGAGGCACAGCTGGCGTCCAAAGATATCCCTATTACATATATAACAGTTTGGAATTGTACACTGCTCAGCAAGAGTATTCAGATAATAAAGCTTGGAATAAGTTGCAAAGGCATATAAACTGTGAGTGGTGATCTTGTTCTTTATTAAATCTGGTGCATTATATATTGTATGTGGCAAACTATATCTGAAGCTTCATTGGGCTAATTCATAATGTAACCTGATTGATGAATTTTATACTGACAGTGTAAAATTTGCGATAACTGTTGTTTTGAACAAATGGCAAGTTTTATAGAAATACGGGTAGTTTATTGCGTGAATATTTATGGAATAGTTTTAATTCGTGAAAATTTAGAAGATGTTCTACTTTTAGTAATATAAGACATCTGAACAGTGCATTGGTGTTAGCGTTAAATTTACTTACTTATAATTCTCTCACATCTATAGCCCTAGGCCATTAAATCATAATTTAGATTTGAAAATATGGTAAGTTACCTTTCAGAGTCCTATTTTGCTAAGAACGAAGCTTTTCGACCTTCCTGCGATCTTCCTGGAAGTGTTGTCACGTGACAGTTACCAACATAATCACATGACGACCGAGAGTGGCGCAGACCAATGCTGATGAAGACGTCGTGAAGAGGTCGAAAGCTCCGTTCTGAGCAACATAGAACTCGGAAAGGTAACTTACCATATTTTCAAAACTATGAATGTAACCGAGTCCGGAAGCAATTTACATGCTAACATAATTTAGATGTGATAATATCAGAGAGTTGTATATTCAGAGGTAACAATCGTTTAAGTATAGTTAGGGTACCTGTAGTCCAGGAGCATCTATTTGAGATTTTCTCAATATGACTGTGTGTGTTTAATTATTCATTAAACCACTTAGGCCTAGGAAAATTAACTTCTCTACCCTATCAATGTTTGTGCTATATATTTGTAGATTTTATGGGTTTATCATATTAATATTTCTTCTAGTTTCTTTGAAAATTATATATTTTGATTTATTTACATTTGTTGATTAGAGATTCCACATTTTCATTGTTTTCACATTGTACAAAATAATCTAGAGTACTTGAGAGATACATACGTAATACAGTTTAATTTTGGATTAGATTAGGCAAAGTCATTAATCAAGACTAAGAATAACAAGGGCCTAGAATTGATCCTTGAAGTGCGCCTGTTGAGATATTAAGCATTTCAGATTGGGTTTCTTCAACGTCTTTTTTCAATTTGTTTAAAATAGTTTTTGAATAGATCTAGGGCTACTCGTTTTATGTCATAAAACTCAATTTATCTATTAATATTAAGTGGTCCAGGATATCAAATACTTTTGAAATGTCCAGGTAGATTATTAACAAGTGTGGATAGTAAATCCAGTTCTTAATTCGACAGCGGTAAATGCAGTTGAATGATCCTTTCTAAATCCATATTGGTTATCGTAGATAAGTTTGTCTTTTAAAAAAAGATTCAAGCTGGTTATAAATAAATGTTTCGATTGCTTTTGAAAATGTAGGTAAGATTGATATTGGTCTGTAGTTGCAGAATAGGGTATCGTCCCCTTTTTATAAATATGTATTAATTTGGCTATTTTGAGTTTATCAGGAAATATACCAGAAGTTAATATTTGGTTTGTGATTAAAGTTAAAGATTTAATCAAAACAGGTTTAATTTACTTTAATAGCAGTGAGGAAACACTGCAAATCAAATGTTATCTTTATCATCAATTGTTTCAGAGATTGTTTCTTCATTAATAAGTTGACAATTAAATACTTTATGTTTCCATTAAGGTAATGTCTGAACGTTTTGTTGGTAGTGTTGGTTGGCTAAATTTGGGCCAATATTGGTAAATTATGAAATAAATATGTTTGCAGTTGATGAATTAAATATGTTTGCAATGGAGAGGGTGGAGCAGATTGGAATAAATGGCCCACTACCCCCAAAATGGTTAAAAAGACAGAATTGAAGTACCGATATAGTTTTTAAATGATCATACTTACATATATATATATATATATATATGTATGCAAGTAAAATAAACAAATAATAGAGGCTATGCAGAATAATCCAAATCGCTCCGGTGCATAATAATTTCATAATATTACTAAACGTTTTGATCTATTCCTCGCACTTTTACTATAGAAATACAATATATATTTATTTAATGAAAATTTGAGAATAATAACGGTGTTATAGTACCACATAAATTATGAAAGTTGTGGTGGGATTTACTATGAAGTGCGAATTATATTTTGATTTATTAATATTACAGAGTTGTAGAAAGATTTGTATCATCTCCATGCATTATAATTCAAAAAACTGAACAGGTCACAGTATTCTGGTTGATCGTAGACGTCGCTGTACAAAATAATTATACATTTGATTTATAATGGCTTGTATAACTTTTGATAGTGCTGATTAGAACAATTATATATATTGTTGGAATTTGATATGCCGCGTTTACATATTTCATTGCCATTTTAAAGTAGGTTATGATTATTCGCGTATATATTATTAAGATTTTATTATATGTTTTGTGTTTAGGCAATGAAATTATGATACATGTAGTAATAATAGTCATAGTGGTAGGTTTGTATACTCTCCAGGAATTCTTTCTGAGCACTTGTTTGATATTGACATCAAAGTCTTTGATATATAATCCGTTAGTCTAATATATCAGTCACTACTCAAATGCTGGGGCATTGGAGTATGAATGTTCAACAAGATGTATACAGTTTCAAATTGAGAAATTGTTCAGTAATGCAAAGGGTGGCAGCACTAATATATAACATATAATTATATCGGCGATGGTGATGAAATCGTACTCTATATTTCACTGTTTGAACAAAAACAGCTGTAAATACATATAACCATCACCACAGGAAAGAAACAGTCAATGTCAATGGTCCCGAGAAGCCTGTTGTGAGTGGCATCTTCCCAAACAACGAGGCTATTCAAACTTGGCATAATGAATCTTGCATATATACTCATTTTAATAAATGTGTATTTGCTATAAAACATACGAGCTTCATTCAAAATAACCTCTGTATTGACTGTAAGAATTTGTCTGAACTGAAAATTAAATCAATATAAATAACGAAGTGGTTACGTAGCCGAGCATCGGAACCTTGTTCGTCAGTGTTAAAGGTCCGAGCATTAAATGCGCATGCGCCAGTCGTCACGTCTTCGCCTCGCTTTCGCAGTGCTCCCTATCTCTCTCAAATATGGCGGCAGAGCATCGAGTAGTTTTATTTGGGATAAATGTTGGCGATTCTTTTAGTAGTTTTGATGATGTTAAGAGGCAATCAAGTCTTCAGAAATCTATATAATTTCTGTATAATTATGTCAAAATTTATGACGCCATAGGCATAGACATTCTAACAAATAAGATATCATTTATGTAATTTGTATGGCCAGATCCATTTTATAGGATTCTTCCACAAATATCCCACCGAATGTTCTAAAGAAAGTGTGCATAAATCCTGTAGAATATTCTTTAAAATGCTATACATTTTGTTACTAAGTGAGAGCAGTCGGAAAAATGCTAGGATCTTTAACGCTGACAAACATGGTTCCGTGCATCACAGCAGCCGGCACATGCGTATAGAATGCTCGGACCTTTATCGCCAACACACACGGTTCCGATGCTCGGCTAACTCCGGCTCCCGAGCAGCCGGCACATGCGTATCGAATGCTCGGACCTTTATCGCCAACACACACGGTTCCGATGCTCGGCTAACTCCGGCGTCCGAGCACCGGAAAGAAGCCACGAACGGCGCATGCGCATTTAGTGCTCGGACCTTTATCGCCACCACACACGGTTCCGATGCTCGGCTACATAACAACGTCCTTATTATTAAGATTTTATAATATTTTTTTGTGTGTAAGCAATGAAAATTTACATCCAAGTCTTTGATATAAATACACCATTAGTCAGATATATATAAGTCACTACTCAATTGCTGGGGCATTGGAGTATGTAATCATCACCACAGGAAAGAAATGTTCCTGAGAAGCCTGTTGCGAGTGGCATCTTCCCAAACAATGAGGCTATTCAAACCTGCCATAATGAATTTGGTAAATATCCTCATTTTACCAAGTGTGTATTTGTTGTTAAAAAATAAGAGCTTCACTCAAAACAACCACTGTATTGATTGTAACAATTTGTCTGAATCAAATCAATGAAATAAAAGTCTGGCCCAGGACCAGGTTCTAGCCCCTAGTCGGGCCTAGTCAGTGTTTCAAAATTTTACCCAGGCCAGGCAGTTTTTTCTTATTTTTTCAAAACGTCATATTCATTATAATTATGTTTGACTGTACTTGAGTACGATGGTACAACTAAAGTACATAAGTATTGCTTACCAACCAAACACGCCGCCGCGCATGTGTGAGTGTGCCACTGCCACTGGATCTCAGGATGAATCACCCATTTATCGCTCATACTAAAAGAATAGTAACGCCAACAACTCGTTCTATTAACATATTCGAGTATTATGATGGGTTGTCATGTAAAGATTAATGACAGTATTATACCTTTTGTACATTGACCAACACTACTTCTAAATAATACGTGTTAGCCCAAGAACGATTTCTGCGATTGTGAAGTAGTCGCATACAAAATGTGTGTGCATAGCCTCGATCATCTACGCACCGTGGCGCCACCATTTGTCTCCATTAATATAGCCAAGCTCCGTAAGGTAGAGCCACCGCTGGGCGATATCGCAACCACAAGGTTTCATTTTCCCCGTCATGGAACTCAAGGCAGAGCGAATGTCTGCGTGGAATCTGAGTAGTTCATCGGTTTTTTTATTGTAGATTTTCAGCTGTACGATTGCTGGGTTCCCAACGTATAAGATTTAATATTTTCAATAAAAAATGTGTACACTCGTTGTATATCGCACAGGTGGATCCAGTGAGCCTGAGGGGCATAATATGTGTCCCATATACCTTTTGAATTTGGCGTGTTCCTAGACCTTTTTTAATGTGCCCCCGATAGTGCCCCCTAAATCTTTGGAATGTGTCCCCCGTTTAGGTTAGAAAAATCTGAAGTTACGGCGGCGCGGCGGCGAAAAAAATAGCACCCCATATATATATGTCAAGATTTTGCATGTTTATGTGGTAATTAAATCTGGTGTTCGAAACGTAAAACGTGATGTGCTCGTAATACGTAACCTAACAATCGCAAGAACCAAGACCCCGTGCGAATACTTCAGCAAAAAGGCCCTTGGGCCATGGACTTGACAACACGGAGTAGACGCAGACATAATAATGATTACGTCTATATATACCCTCTTAAAATAGCATAGCAAGACGAATATCATTTGACGATTCAACACTATCATGACTAGGGCCTATCGATGAACAAACAACGACCTGCGAGCACGTCATGGTGTTTAAATACAATAAATCATGTAGTTTATTTTGTAACATTTGGTCAATATTACTGTCACGACCGACCAGGGCATGATATTGAAGCTATTTGGGAGCTCGTTTTTATTGTTACCCCCAAAACCCTAAAAGTCATGCTCTTCTGACTGCACCTAACTTGGTATATGTTGAGCATTATCAGTCAAACATTGACAGCTGAACAAACTAACACATATTCGTTTAATTCGTTACGTAAAGCGCAACCGTACACCCCACCACCGTGTAACGCTTCTTCACGTCGACCCGTAGATCTACACCACAACCCCCGAAGAGTGGAGTAGGCTATATGGTATATTATGGTCGTTATATATCCAAATAATGGACTACCGGGAACAAATTGTTACCTGAGCATATATAGTTTATCTGAAAGCGCATTGTTGTGCTCTTTAACGTCGTGAAAACTCCTCTCCAATCCTCCTTGGAGGGGGGGACTTATAGTCGTTTCAGTGAAGGACCCCTTT
The DNA here is from genome assembly GCA_020002185.1 of Paraescarpia echinospica. NCBI lineage: Eukaryota > Metazoa > Annelida > Polychaeta > Sabellida > Siboglinidae > Paraescarpia > Paraescarpia echinospica. The sequence goes on along the minus strand of JAHLWY010000291.1, from coordinate 23,454 downwards.
TCAGTTAAATTTCAATGAATTCCCATGTCGGAAACCACAGACACGATATAAGCATACGTGATATGTGCCTAGATGCACTGTCAAAGTTCTTTAATATTGGCATGTCAAAGTTCTGTAAGCCTGTTTAGCGGATATATTGTGTCAAATGTATTATGTTTCTGAATTTTCATACCATGGTGATCTTTTGGTGGCCCCTTCGTGAGCGACCAAAATTGGTCTTAATAGGGGTCTCCCGTCCCTTTGACACCACTTTTTCATTCACATTAATGTATTGAATAGTTTATTTCGTGATTGTTTTTCTGTTGTAGTTGAAATAAGGTAATATATTGTTTGCATATGATTAATGTATATTTATTATCGATCAGTATTGTGTCACTGGGACAAATAAGCATTTCCTTCCTTCATGCCTTCCTTCCTTCCTTCCTTCCTTCCTTCCTTCCTTCCCTCCTTCCTTCCTGCCTTCCCTCCTTCATCCTTTCCTCCCTTCCTTCCTTCCTTCCTCCCTCCCTTCCTTCCTTCATTCTTTCCTTTCTTCTCGGCAGCATCGGCAGCTTGATGGGAGGTTCAGGCATGTCGGACTTGCTTGAAACGGTGTTTACGGTGTGAATGCAGTGACACGCATTATGTCGGGGAAGGCTGTTTCAAGAGCTCTAAGAGGACACTTTTTATTTAAAGCAGCACTCATGGCCAAACTCAAAGAAGCGGTGCATTCGAGGAAATCAGGTCAGTGTGGCGACGGTGATCCTGTCGTGGTGCAGCACAGGACAACCGTTGAACTGGGTGACGAAGGTAAGGGAGACTTCACTCGAGAGGATGAAAGTGAGGAAGTTTCCCATGATGCTGACTCTTAATGTCACGAGGAGTTTGATATAACTTTGGATGAACTTGACTGCGATTTACAAGAGTCCACCAAGAGACTAAATTAGACTGAAGTAGAAGAACTTCGTTTGTACTACGAATTTAACAGCTTAGAAATCACGAAATCGGTGTTGAGAGTATTGGAGAGTCACCTGTTCTCAAGAAGCAGAAAAACATCATGGAAGACATCAAGTGAGAACAAAAGAAGAGTTAAAGAACGGCACGTTCAATTGTAGCTGATATACATGGAGTACATCGACACTATAAAGCTGCTCATTCGTGCAGAGAGGATAGGCAGCTGGAATACGCATATAATTGCAGTTTTTCGTATGCTGAACTTATTTGCTGCCTCCGGCCACTTCTACTGTGCCAAAAGTGGTCGCATGTATCTCCAGTGTATGTTAGAATTGCCTTCTAGCTACGCATGGTTGTATGCACAATTTTCAGAGCATGGGTACCACACGTAGCGTCGCAGCGATCGTTACTGGTCCGGCTTGTGGACAGATCTCACATTTGAGCAAGTAATGATGCGATCTGTAAAGAGCGAAGGTTGGTTAACTGGAGAAGGAGGGATCGCAGTGACGGTGAGATTGTTATGGGTGTACAGTATGCATAAATGTGCCGAGGTGCACGAGGCCTTGACCGATGTCACAGGACTTGTCCACAGAACCAGTGAGCAGCACGTGGAGCTGGGGAGCGCCCGCTGTAATCGAGATTTTGAGGATTTGAAAATAATCTTCAACTGCCTTGCTCAGCATGATCCCTTTTGACGTTGATAGGCACGAATTGAGATAGCAGTCATCAGGGATAACTGCTACCGATAGTGACGGTGTCAATTGTAACGTTGTCGAAGAAGTTGGTTTATCGCTACAAGAGAAACTTGATAACGTCAAGGTTCACGAAGCATCGATGAAACGCAGTGAGACAGTCCACACTTTGATTAATTTAATAAAAGGAATCAAGATCGATCAGCAGACGGTGTATGTTGATCCACTTATTATGTTTTCAAGACTGCTGGTCCTTCTAGAACGATGCGAAGACACAGCAACCTACTTGCAGTATGCGCTTACTCCGTCCCCGACATATCTGTTCAAATACTTTGCTATGCGTAAGCCGAATAAGGCAATTTTGGCAAACAGATTGACTATCGTACGAAATGTGTTGCTCCTCTAAGTGGCTGTATTGCACCATAGCAAGCTCTTATATTTAGCATTTTACCAGTTTTTTTTAAATTCAATACAGCATTGCTCTTTTTACAGTTGTTTTATGAAAGTATCAAATCGACGATGGAATATGCTGTTTTTTGAAGTGTTTAGTGACTCTTTAATATTTTAGTAATATATACCTGTACAGTGAACTGTGCAGTGAACTGCACCTGTGCCACAACATTGCTACTGATCGAACAGGCGTGACGGCAACAACAGGACCACTGCCCAGTCATTCTTCACAGCATGTTCGCGTACACTCTAACTGACCCTGATTGGACGTGCGATTGCGACCAGATTTCACCTTACACTAGACCACTTGGACGCTTAAAAAAATCGGCAGACTCGCAGGGGCTGTAGGGCAGGGAGGTTAACGCAAAGACCAACTACTGTGCTAGTTAACCATCGCCCCCCCCCTCCATCGTTTACCACGAGACGTAACACCTGCATGCAGAATCTGATTCGAATTACGTTTGACAGCCCAACTACTGCTATGATTGGGCTGTTGAACATTAGATCTCTTCGTAACAAAGCAGATTTTGTCACAGACTACACATGTAAATCATTCTCCGCCTGACAGAGACGTCGTTGTGCAATAATGATGAGACTTCCACTTCAGCGATGATCCCTGACGGTTACAATTTTGAACACCTCCCGCGGAGCAATCGACGGGTGGTAGAGTTGTTGTCTTTTTAAGACCTCCTTCCACCTTTCTCTACCCAGACCATGGCCCGCGGAATCTTTCGAATGCCTTGAAGTGGTGCTATGCGGGTCGAGAGTTGCTGCAACGGCACGCATCTTTGTAATTTACCGACCACCATCGTCTGGTCGCAAGTCGAAGTCCTTTTGCCAATTCCTCGTAGAATTCGGCGAATTTCTTTAATGCGTTTCGCTTCAAAACACCGGAATCTTTATTCTCGATGACTTGAATGTTAGCTATGGGAACGATGACGGTGAATGGCTTTATTGTGACAGACGTGTCGGTGGAGTCCTTGCTCACATACCACCACATCATCATGTGTAAGTTTGTTTCATCTAAGCCACGTCTAGTGCTTAAGGAAGTGATTTATCGTAAATACGCTGCAATCAACATGCAGCAGTTTCCGTGCGACATACGCGCTTTCCCACTGATTAAAAACCCTGCCGCCAACATTGAGATTCTGTTTGAACAGTATAATGATGAACGGTAATAGACAGACATGCATCAATCATCCAACGATTATTAAACGTGCGTCCAAGACATCCATGGCGGACTGACAACTTTCAGCTGATGAGACAGCAAGTGCGACGAGCAGAGCGCAATTGGCGCCATACGAGGCTAGCTGTCCTTCGTGAAATTTACACTGACTTGCGTGACGCATTTAAGCATAGCATCGCCACAACCAAATTTGCTTATAACTGTGCTGAAATCGAAGCTACATCTCACGATACCAAAGCAATGTATTGCATCACAAAAACATTGATGAGTCGTACTAGTACGCTTGTGCTCCCCGAATGTGACGACGACCGGATGCACTAGCTGAGAGATTGGTCTCTTATTTCACAGATAAGATCGCTGATATCAGTACACGGCTGGTGACTGCACGCTCGCAATGCCATCTGCCCGCATTCGTACACGATATCGAATGCCGTATTGAAGAACCATTGTGCGACGTTCAACTTGCTACAGTCACCGACATTTACGGTCTGGTTGAGAAGACATCCAGCAAATCTTCTCCCAGCGTTGACGTCATTTCTGGAAGCATGCTAAAATCTAACATTGACATTATTGGACCAATGCTAACCAGCATTGTTGACATGTCTATCGTGTCGGCATTACTGCCTGTCGGCATGAAACCTGCCGTAGCAACACCGCGGTTAAAGAGGAATGGTCTTGATCCAGAGCTGTTATCGAATTATCATCCAATATCAAATCTGTCTTTCGTATCGAAACTCGTCGAGAGATACATTGCAATCGAAATACGACAGCACATGGATGCGAACGGCATCTTCGATATTTTGCAAAGTGCGTACCGTGCAATGCACAGCTGTGAAAAAGGCCTAGTACGCATACAGGACGACATCTGTATAACAAGAAGAGCTTGTTACTAGAGCTACTTAATCGAAGTGCTGACTTTGATACCGTCGACCATCATTTGCAGTTCAAACAACTACAGAGAATTGGATAACACAGGCAGTTAAAGTTGGCAACGTCATTTCAAGAAGTGTCGACCTAACATGTGGTGTGCCTCAGGGTAGCGTGCTCGAACCTCTCTGTTCCCGATCTACTGCCTTGGACTCAATCATGTTTTTGAACATCATCAACTGCGCTATCATATGTACGCTGTTGATACGCAATTATATGAGGACTTTCCCAGTGACCAGCCACTTACAATGGTCACCGACCGAATATCTCGTTGTACCACCGATGTGAAAGCGTGGATGTCTTGCCATAATCTCCTACTTAACGAGAACAAAACTGTGATGATCGTCATATCTGCAGTGAACAATTGGAAACTTGTTCACCCGCCTGTTGACCAAGTCATTGATGTATGTGGCTGTTCTGTTTCTCCGAAGCCGGTTGTCCGCGACATCGGCGGTCTACTCGACAACACTATGTCGATGACGAATCAAGTGCGTCGTGTTTGTCAGGTGGCATATTGTCACCTCCAAAGCATCGCGTTGATTAGGAAATGTCTTACCACTAATGCCTGCAGAACCATTGTGAACGCCTTAATCATGCCAAGTTTTTATTACGGCAACGCAGTGTTATATGGTCTGCCGGAGACTCACTTGCGATAATTGTGTCTCATTACCGGGACAAGGAGACGAGAACACATAACACCTGTTCTGTATCGTCTACACTGGTTGCCTATACGCCAGCGGATCGAATTAAAGCTGTTACTTCTGGTATATCGTGCAGAGCTCCATCTCGGCCCAGCATACATTTCATCGCTCGTTTCATCCTACACGCCGACAAGATCGCATAGATTGGCCGAACAAGTTCTGCTGACTGTTCCGAGATATCACCTTGAACGTTATGGCCGTCGTTCCTTCTCGGTGGCTGGCCCGATCCTGTGGAATGCCGTGTCTCATGCAGTCAGGCATGCAAACTGCGTTGCCACTTTCAAATCACTCTTAAAGACATATCTATTTCGACAGGCCTTCAAAGAACTTTGTAATCCGCAAGTGACATTTGTGCAATGTTGACATTCGGTTATGTACTTAGGATGCAGTTATTTATTACTATTATTTTTAATTAGTCTATTATATGTACTTATTTTATATAATTTAAACACATTATGTATTTTATATATCTAAAAGGCTAATTCATGTAATTTATATATGTATATACACATGTAAATATATATTTTTATTTTTATTCAGGTTTATCTAACTGACATTTCATGTAATTTTTATATGCTACTTTTAAATCATGTTCCTTTCCTAACCTTTCTATTAAGAAAATGTTGTAGGTCATTTAATGTATTTTTACTTATACTCTACGAATGTCAGCGTCTTTGAGCAGATTTGTTACCCGGACATACGGCGCTCTATAAATGCTTTATAATAATTATGATATAGACAATTTTACGACCAGCTTCCTTTTAATAGGGTCGATCGGGTTGCCAAAAACACAACTTTATTCTGGTGGGCCTATGCATTAACAATTACCCTGTTTGACAATCTTCTCTAGGAATCTCTTGACTACAGTAAGATATCAGAAATCACGTAGTTCATGTTACGTCATCCACAAACGTTGTTACGTGTCACAAAGACACAACATATCCAAAGAAGCATTTTTATTGTGAAAATCACATACCCGAACAATGTTTTCTACATGTGTCGCATTTCAATCATTTCACATCGGTACAAGTATCCACAAACAATAACCATATTTAACATACTACTGTTTCCGATATGATGTCCACACGTACCACATCTTAAACGTGATGTGCGAATCTCAACACGTTTCTTTCCTGAACCATTTTTTAAAAATGACTGAGCACCCACATATGTTATATCTCAATTGTGTGTTAACATTGCCAGTGCGCATGTCTCACTTAAAATTGCCACTTGTGAACAGGAAGCCACACGTATCACCTCGGCTCAGCGTCATTATGAGAATAGCCACGTGATTTCAAATCGATACTCTATGCAAATTGTGCTCCGCAGATATCACATTTGTTTCTCCCCGGTGGGGATACGGAAGTGCTTCTTCAGAATTCCACTTGCGGAGAACTGTGCACCACAGATAAGACATATGTCTTATCTGTGGTGCACAGTTCTCCGCAAGTTTCTCCCCCGTATGGATACGGACATGCGTCTTCAGATTTCCGCTTTCTGAGAACCGTGCACCACATGTATCACATTTGTAAGGTTTCTCTCCGGTGTGGATACGAACATGCGTCTTCAGATTTCCAATTTGTGAGAATTGTGCTCCACATTTGTAAGGTTTCTCCCCGGTGTGGATACGGACATGCGTCTTTAAATGACCAAGTTTTGAGAACTTTGCATCAAACGTATCACATTTGCAAGGTTTCTCCCCGGTGTGTGTACGAACATGCGTCTTCAGATTTACACTTGCAGAGATGTGTGCACCACAGGTATCACATCTTTAGGGTTTTTCTCCGTAAGTATACTGACATGTTTATTTAAATTACTACTTTCTGAGAACTGTGCACCACAGGTATCACATTTGTAGGGTTTCTCCACGGTGTGGATACGGACATGCAACTTCAATCGACCCGTTTCTAAAAACCTTCCACCACACATATCACATTTGTAAGGTTTCTCCCTGGTGTGGATTCGGACATGAGTCTGTAGATTTCCACTTTGTGAGAATTGTGCACCACAGGTATAGCATTTGAAGGGTTTTTTCAGTGTGTATACGGACATGCGTCTTGAGATTTCCACTTTTTGAGAACTGTGCACCACATGTATCACATTTGAATCTTTTCTCTACACTACTCGTGTGCACATTCACATATATATTTAAACAGTATCTGTTTTGAACCTTTTTACAAACACATTATTTTGTATCGTGCTGTTGTCCTCAACGCACTTATGCTACAAACGTATACGTGTTATCACTAGTGTACATCACGTCTGAAGAAATTCTCACTATTCATAATGTTTACCAAGGTGGAACAATATAGTTTCAAAACAACAACTTGTTAAAACTTTTTCCACAGGTGTCACATTTAAAAATCTGTCTCAACGTGCAGCTTTAAACCGTTCCTCGGAAAAGAATGTCTTCCACATGTGTCAGTGTGTTCTCAACTGTCTGAGAAAGCAAACGAACCTTTACATTTGCTGCACAACTGTCACACTTGAATTGTTCCCCGTCACAGAGAGTTGGTGTCTGCATAAACGCTAAATATTGTGCCATGAGTAATTCAGTCACATGTTTTCTCTTCTTTGTTTTGACATTGTGTGACGAGCCTCGATGTCCTACGTCGTGTAGGTGCATACTACGTGACATATGTTGGTGACAATGCCCACGAGTTTTTGTAGCTTTGTTATTTTATTGTTGACAATTCTGTCACAAAATTGGTGGGTTATGAAATAAAATAAAAGTAAGTGACACCATCAGACGTCGTTTGAAACAGGCTAAGCATAAACAATAAAGTGTAAAGTACAGTGTGGAAGACTGGGAAAAGTGTATTTTGAAGAAACAGGAAATATTTATTTGTCGCAAATACACAATACAGAACAATCGTAACAAAAACCATACAATATGTTTACAATCGAGTACACAGTAATAAATATAAAACGTATGTTACAAAAACAAAAGAACGAGTACTATAACGGACGGGAGACTTATATTGTGACTAATTATAGTCGCTGTTGTAGGAGCCACTCTTAAATACATTATTATGTTATCCATTAAGGTAATATCTGACAGTTTGATTGGTAGTGTTTTATTATGTTGGCTAAATTTGGGCCAATATTGGTCAAATCTGATTTAAATATGTTTGCAATTGAGAGGGAGGAGCGGAGTGGAATAAGTGGCCACTACCACAATTATGGTTTAATAGGCAGCATCGAAGTACCGGTACAGTTTTAAATTGATCATACTTACATATATATGAGGTATGTAAGTAAAATAAACAAATAATAGAGGCTACGCAGAATAATCGAAATCCCTCTGGTGCAAAATAATGCTATAACACTACTGAAACGTTCTCACATATTCCTCGCACTTTTACTATAGAAATACAATATATATTTATTTACTGAACATTTTTGAAAAATAACAATGGTATAGCACCACATAAATTATTAAAGTTGTGTCGTGATTTAGTATGAAGTGTGAATTATATGTTGATGTATTAATATTAGACAGAATTTTAGACATTGTACCGTCTCCATGCATTATACATCATAAAACTGAACATGTCACAGTAGTCTGGTTGATCATAGACATTTATGCTCAAACTAATTATAAATTTGATTAATAATGGCTTGTATCACTTTTGACAGTACTGATTAGAACAATTATATATATTGTTGAAATTTGACAGTTTTATATATTTCATTGCCATTTTAAAGTAGGTTGAGATTATTCGGGTATATAGTGTTAAGATTTTATTATATTTGTTGTGTTTAAGCAATGAAATAAAATGATACGTGTAGTCATAATGGTAGGTTTGTCTACTCTCCAGGAATTCTTTCTGAGCACTTGTTTTATATTGACATCGAAGTCTTTTATATATACTCCATTAGTCAGATATATCAGTCACTACTCAAATGCTGGGACATTGGAGTATGAATGTTCAACAATGTATATAAGGAGTAGCACAATAGTGGGCCAAGTTGGTGTCCTGTAACTCCATATTTACTCCATAACCAGCTTCTTTATGGACAGGTTCCTGTTGATAACATTTGTGCTGTATCTTATGCCCATGAAGAATGAAGACAAACACAAAAACATCCTGCCTGTTTATTGTTGTTTGTGGACAATAGGGTGGATAACGTAAGTTACAGTGTCCACCATTTCAGGTCCAGAGTGCTCTGATCATTCTTAACATTTTAAAAGTCTTTTGGTTGGATTCTGATGAGGAACTAGCATACATGTATATCAGTCAAGCAAATTTTGATTTACGAAGGGTTTCTCATTCTCATATTTTATTAAAAGACACCATGTGAACTTCACTTGGCATTGCGCCACATAACAGTGAGTAAATAGATCTTATCTGCTTCTTTAATTTTAGGTGTAGATGTTTCTTGGCTACCGTCTAAGACAGTTTTACACTTTTGTTTTTGGAGTCCAGTCCTCCTTTTTTGGCCCAGTATTGTGCTTCACCTAATATACAGTTTAAAACTGTACACTGTTTCAAATTGAGAAATGTTAAGTAATACAAAATGTGGTAGCACTAATATATAACATATAATTATATCGGCGATGTTGATGAAAACAGACTCGATATTTCACTGATTTGACAAAAAACAGCTGTAAATACGTGTAATCATCACCACAGGAAAGAAAGTATGCCAATATTCCTGAGAAGCCTGTTGTGAGTGGCATCTTCCCAAACAACGAGGTTATTCAAACCTGCCATAATGAATTTTGGAAACATCGAAATTTTATGAAGTGTGTATTTGCTATTAAAGATAAGAGCTTCACTCAAACGAAACAAACCCAGACTGGGCACTCACTCTTCGGCTGGGTCATGAGAAGTTGCAATCACCCGAAATGCAGCAGAAGCGACATCACAGATTGGAACAGCGCGAAGCAAAGAAAGAAGCAAGTACTGCTGTCCAGTTATTGCTACTACTGCAACATGTAGACGACGGTGCTCATCAGCCATCCCAGAGGAAGAAGATGTGTCTGTAGGAACCCAGACCGAAATGTACAGCGTGTTGATGGAGGGAATTACCAGTGAACTGCAAGAGCTAAGATTAGAAAACGTTGCCTTGAAACAGCAAGCTGCTGTGACAAAACTGACGCTAGGAAATTTGGAAGGGAAAGATGATTAAGTCAAATATTTGACAGGTCTGTCATCCTTTATTGTCCTTTCTACTCTGTTTACATATATTCTAACTTTTTTACCAAAGAAAAAATCCATTACATCATTTCAGATGCTTCTCATGACTCTCATGCGACTCCGACTCAATATGGAAGAACAGTTTTTAGCTTATGAATTTTGTGTCTCACAGACCACAGTCATTATAATTTTTAGTAATGTAATTGATGTTCTTTATCTGAGAACAAAACCATTTGTGTTCTGGCCTGACCGAGAGGAACTACATCAAACTATGCCAATGCAATTTCAGAGATATTTTGGGGAAAATGTTACTGTAATTACATACTGCTTCGAAATTTTTATTGAACGACCCTCAAACCTCATGGCCAGAACACAAACATGGTCTTCTTACAAGCATCACAACAGAGTGAAGTTTTTGACGGGAATAACACCACAGGGTACAATTTCATTTATTTCAAAGGGTTGGGGTGGTCGAGTGAAAGACAAACACATCACAGAGCACTGTGGTTTATTAAATCTTGTTCTTCCAAGTGATGTCATTTTGGCTGACAGAGGATTCGATATTCAAGATATTGTCGGTAGCCAATGTGCAGAAGTAAAACTTCCAGCATCCACTAGGGGGAAAGATCAATTACCCCATCTTGAAATATAAAGAACACGCAAAATTGAAAACTGCCGAATCCATGTTGAGCGAGTTATAGGATGTGTTCGACAGAAATATACCATACTGGGTAGTACCTTACCAATTGACTACTTAATCACAAAATATGAAACTGACATGACAATGGTAGATAAAATGTGCCATGTTTGCTCTTCTCTTACAAACTGCTGTGAACCAATAGTCTCATTTGACCAAGAATCACCTGAGTGCACACATGTTTTTACTAATGAAAATGGCACACTTGCACTGATATTATGTACAGTTATCACACATTAAAACTGTTATTACTGTTTTGAGTGGAGAGACCAGCTATTATACGTCTGTAGTTACTAGATAAATGTTCATGATAACTTCAATGCTTCATGTTTACAAATAAACAGTCAATTGTTTGTGAAGTTGTAAAACATGACATTTTAACCTGTATTACATTACACGATTACATCCATTGTTCATTTTACTGTCATGTAAATAAATGCTTCCGATGTTTTGTACAGTTGCGTGATTGATCACTTTGCAGTTGTTTTCTTTCCACGCTTGAATTGTGGAAGCTTCCTACAATCTGAACACTACCAATTTTTGCTCTTGGGGGCCCTGCTTATCTTGACACACTCAAAGTGAAACCACTTGATATCACAACTGCCATTGCCACACCCTACCATGTCACCTGATTCAATCTGTTCACAATAACAGAAGAGTGCATTGTTGTCACCCGAAGCGAACACATCATTCTTGGTGGTAGTTTTGGCAGGTTTCAAAGTGCTGCAGAGAAATGGTGACAAGTCGCTGTTTGGCAGTTTAGAAAAAAATCTGGCAACCAGCTGAGATAGAATGGCTGCCTCAAAAAGTGTGATGATTTTGTACAAATCTCTTCCCAAAAGTCATTGTCCAGAGTGATCATTTCAACTTGGATGTCACATTCTGTCCATACTACAAAATAACAGAACTCCTTTCTGCAAACACCAAGTTGGATCTGCACTTGGTAGTAATAGGCATGCTTATGGCTTAGAACTAACTTGTCGTCATCATCTTTTTGCAAATAGAACTTTTTGTCAGTGCAGTCTGATAAAGCCTGGTCCTTTTTGCACAAAGGGCACTTAATTTCCAGACAACCCTCACCACAGCAATCACAACTCACCATGCCATCGGGTGAAGCCCCTAAATGAGGTACATCTGGGTTTATGTAGAAACCGCTGTCATACACCTGGACATTTTCATAAACATTTGTCATTTCTGTCACAAATTTCTCTCGGGCCACTTTCTCGTGCTCACAGCCCCACTGGGTAGCCATTGTCGTGAACTGCACACTATCCGGATTACAGATTCGTCTAATTAGACCAAGGGCTGGTTGTGCAGGATCAGTGTGGCAAACAGATTTCATAGTTGATGCCGTTGTCCTGTCAACCCTAAAACTTTGCCACAACGTTTAGTTGGCCTGATCTCTGCTGGCAATTTCCACTGCTTCGGCCTGCTCCTCACTTACCGAGATGATCAGGCCCTGACAGTGATTTACTAGCTCTGCATAGATCATCTCAAAACAGTTCTCATCAACTAATTGCGGTAAAATGGAAGGGAAGTTATCACTGAGAGATGCTGGTACATAGTCATCTGAAAAAGGAGACAAACAAGTCAATATTCCTGCCCTCTTACCAGTACCATGCAAATATTTTCACAAAAAGCAAGCATGTCCTTCGGCAATGAAACAAGAATATTTACTGCCTTCACACTCTGTGAAGAAAGGGATGCGTCCAACAGGTTCTTCTTTGTCTTTGCAGACGTAAAGTCAATGTCACTAACATAACTGTAAGTAACCCCCTTGATTCCACCTGGCAACAACCAGTAGGCCTTTTCCTCGGTCACTGTTTTGGCGTCTCGGATCTTCAATGTTGCTTCGACAGCAGCAAACAACAGCGCAGCGACGTGTGTGCAGGCTTCACCCAGACCTGCCATACAGTCGCAGTGTGCAGCCAAGATGCGTCCTTTTTTCTCAGAAATGAACCAAGGACTGAGCGGTTTGGCTCGGAGTCTTTGAGAATGCATAACCTTTAGGTAAAAAATTAAGATACATTAGTCTTTACAACCTAAATTATCATCCAGGCCAAACGTAGCAATAGTATACAGTTTAAAACAATGGAATAGTGGTTCTTAAATAAATCAATGATCATATATAACATAGTAAAGTAATTAACAATCTGACTTTGCATATTTGATATATAATTTTTAACATGATGTGTACACTTATTCTTACTGAGAAAGCTGAATGAAGCCAGTGATTGTGATGTTTGTACAAGACTGGATGTGAGTATGAACTATTGTTTAAACTGCTCAAATAACAAGAAAGCCTGCAGCTATGAGTGGAAGCTGCAGTGGGTACAACTTTTCTTCAATACACAACCAGCCAAGTGATATCAGCGGACACTTCCAGTCAGGTCTGGGTTATTGTTTGAACAGTCCAGATGTCTCCAGGCAGTGAATATACAAAACTGTTAGTCTGAGTAGTGAGGTACAAGTGTACTATGTTAGAGGACTGAGACTTCTTTTATCATCCATGCAGTACAGCAAAACGTTTGAGGTAGAAAATAAACAAGTAAATTATATTTGTTAACTGAAGTATTATATACATGTATGGCTTTCGTAAATGTATTAACCACCCTAACTTCCCTAAGTCTAAGACAAAGACGTTGTTTTTCCAAGACATACCAACCAGGCTTTTGACCAACCATGAATGACAAGCAGTTAACTTAAATGATTCAAACTTACATACAAAGAAAAATATAATATAAAAATATGATTGTATTATACACAGTTAAGGTTCAAACAAGTGAACACTCACTTTGGTTGTCACGACACAGAAGTCTTCTTTCACGCACACCTGTTTCTCCCGGACCCATGCGCACACAAACTGACTGTATGCATCCAATCCTTTGTAAGCCCGAAAATCCTCCATTGTATATGGACTCGGTGAAAAGACGAGATAGTTCGTGATGTCGAAATATGTGGTCGACGGAAGAACCGTCACATCGTCGGTCCAATCTGACCAGTCGAATGTGTACGGATCTTCGTTTCCTATCAGCCTTAATTAATCATCGTATCGCACTCTCTCGGCATTATCCAAAGTATCACGATAACATGAAGCTATGACACTCTGTTTGCTAGCTGCCATGTCATGGAAATGATATAATTTAATTGCTATGTATAATAAATAAACGGATGATAGGCACAAAGTAGTAACACGCGGTTGGTTGTTGCGGTTGTTATCGCCAACATGGCCGCACATCCGGGGACTAGCGGATATCGTGACGTCAGTGCATACCCTCTATTGTGAAGTCGACGCCTACAAAATGCCACCATTTGTGTCGACTAATATAGCGAAACTCCGTAAGGTAGAGCCACCGCTAAGCGCTATGGCAACCACAAGGGGTGAGACCACTGTTAGACTTCGTGTTGTGTTAAAGTGAAAACAATTGTGATATTTTAAATTTGAGACCCTTTTTATGTGAACTGAATGCACTAAACCAGGCCTATCAACAGGTTATGTGGTAGTGAAATGAAGCATATTTGGAAGAGTGTAATTGGAGGAGTGATTTTTTGCCATTTTTTTCCACATAACACACGTGGGTGCAGAAAAAAACGTGGTTATTTTGGTCAATATCTATGCGCACTGTGTATGAATGCGTTTTAAAAGAGCTGGAGGTACGTGAATTTCAGATTTTTGTCAGTTACAGTTTTCTTATAATCTGACAAAATGTTAACATGGTCGTCAATGGTTAATCTAACAGTGGTCTCACCGCATAAGGTTTCAAATCCTACGGTTTAAAAATACTGCTGAACCGACCCTTAATGGGCATGTCCGCAAGTAGAAGTTCGTTGTGTAAAGAAATATTTTATTCTAAAGAAATTAATGTAATCGCGGTCTTCAAGCTTTGTTATGAATATTTGCGATTGGACGGGTGTAAAATTATTAGAATGTTCTTCATCTGAGTCATTTGGAAGAAGGATACATTTGGAAATATTTATAGATGCTAGTCAACTAATGTGTTGTAAGTTGTGTTCAACACAACAAAATCTACAAAACACATATTTGGTGCAAAATAATTTAGATTTGCTTAGAGTTAGTAAAAATATTTTAGCAAAAAATAATAATGTGTTCTTGTAGACGTATAAAATAACACACACACACACACACACACACACACACACACACACACACACACACACACACACACACACACACACACACACACACACACACAAACACACACACACACACATATATATATATAACTGTACTTCCGGACAAGCGCAATAATGGTATGTGCGGCAGTATTGTTCAGCGGCAGGATTTTTCGCTACAGAAGTAGCCATACTCTGGCCATGCACACTGAATGTTGAAAAGTTCAGCTATGCCCATTCGGAAGGTTTTTGAGGCTCTTTTTCAATTGCTGCATGTTATAAATGTATATCGTTTTCAGATACCTGACGTATTCACTTATTAATAACTAAGGGAGCAAACCATTGTAGCCATCATGTTTTTTAGGATCTGTGTAGTTAATAATCTTAAGTTGAATTTGAATAACGCGAGAGCACGGACATTTTCGAGAAAAAATCAAATTACAAAATACTCATCTATTTTTATATATCTAAATACCATTTAAGCGCTCTCACATGCTATATCAACTTCTGAATGTAACTTTTTTTTTTAACTAAGAATTTCTCTGTTATCAATGTCAAATTGATAACAGTGAACATGAAAGTATGGCCAGGCCTACAGTACACTGTTTACACTGCATTGCATACATGTGCATAGGGACAACAATACACGGACGGAATCGAAATTGCGTAGGTGTCAATGTCATCAAGTCTAGTCCGTAGCCCTAGAGTAGTTTAAATTATTTTTTATTTATTACTTTTAATAAAATTAATCATAATGAATACGGTATTGCTTATTGCGTATATCATGTTACAAAAATGTATAGTACTATATATATATATATCTATAATTATATATAGTACTATAAATATATATATATATATATATATATATATATGCATTAAGCAGAGGGCATATGATTGGGAAACGTAATCTAATTAAGTATTTGTTACCGTTTTACATTGGAAATTGATTTTAAAATAAACAACATGTTAAACCTATAATATACAAATAATAATAGCAAAATACAATATTAAGCATTACCATGCAACTACCGAAATTAAAATGTTTGTTAATCAACTGCTGTGCCATGTAATGCTATATTGAGGAAAAACAAAGCTTGACACACATTTCAAATAGTTGTAACGATAGAAATAAAAGGACTCCAAAGCACCGATCGATTAATTTTGGTAAAAACCTTCGCAGCACGTCTACATATCAAATTATTATATTATGTTATTTTACCAAGTATTGCAAGAATGAGATATATTTTAAAATGAGCACGAGTATAGTTACATTTAAAACTATCAATATTCGCCCTTTTATAAAGAGAACAGGACAAACACTTAAAAGCTACATAACGCTTTATGCTTGTCAGGTTGGATTTCAGTTGGCCCAGTGGAGAACAATATATATATATATTTCATATCTAAGTATATATTCCGTGATGGTGCATTTTTAAGACATATTTTATACAAGTAAAAATTATCTCGTCATCGTAAAAGTGGTTTTGTTTTATCATGGATCAGTTACACATATGTATGCAGGGCATAATTAATATTTATAAAATTATAAAGTGTATATTTTGGTCATCTTATTATATACTTGCAGAGCACGTGTGATGATTAGTTATACCTTTGGTATTTATTAATATTTAGAAACTATGTTGTGTTAGAAAGGTGATAAATGCATAATAACAATTATTTTTAATGTTGCCCATGTACAATGTTGCGACAAGTAGTTTATGCATTATGTAACTGATTTCACGATTCATTTCTAGGCAGCACTGCATATTCTCAGACGTACGGTATCTTCACCAAGAAGGCTGTTCAGTCAATAAAATTCCGATATCATCGATGGACTACTCAGGAGACAAACAACCGATACACCTTTGACTGACGTCCAGCTGAAGTTTTTTCTCCGCCACAATGGGATACCTTTGATGATGTATCTACCTATTCTACCGATGTTAAGACTGCGTACAGCAAAGAAGATCGAGTAACTTGTAAATCACGACATCGTAAAATCGACAAGCCAGCTAGTTTGTGACTTTCACAAACTTAACATAATCGTCTCTACCTCCGAAACATCCTGTTAATATCGCCCAACGCTATTACTACAAGCGAGAAATTTAGACCCCCGGCGGTGTCGACATAGGATAACGACTCCCTTGATTAAGCCAGAGCGAAAAACCAAATGCATGGGGTGGTGACTGCCGAACCACGGAACTGCTATCCGTCAAGCCTGGACGACCCTAGGCTAACGTTACTCGTTAAGCCACCAACGACAAAGCGTCTACACACCACACACTACATGCGTACTTCAAAAGCTACATAGAACAACGAATCATAAATGGATTAAATTCGCCGATCGCTTGACTTTTTGTGCAGTTCGTTCGATGACCTCACAAAACAACACACTGCTACAGACAGGCGAATCTTCGAGTTATTAGAGGTGATCAAGGCAAAGGATGAAGGCATATCGAAGCTGGAGGCTCAGGTGAACGATCTGGAGCAGAACTCAAACAAAGAATGTGATAATCACATTACTGAAAATACACAGCTACACATCGACCGTCCCTAACAAAAAAAGAGCTAATGGTATACCATTGAATGGTACTCAGTGGTACTTTCAATAGTATTTGAATATATCATTCAGAACCATTGGACCATTCAATGATAAGTCAATGTCTCAGTGGTATTCTCAGTGGTATTTGAACATATCATTCAGTACCATTCAACGATAAATCAGTGTCTCAATGGTATTAGATCATATCATTCAATATCATTCAATGATAAATAAGTATGTCTCAGTGGTACTCACAATGGTATTTGAACATACCATTCTGTACCCCTGGACCATTCAATGATATATCAGGTTTCAGTGGTACTCTCAATGGTATTTGAATATATCATTCAATACCACTGAATGATGAATCAGTATGTCACAGTGGTGCTCTTCATTGTACCTGAATATATCATTTAGTACCATTAGGACTCTCAATGGTATTTGAAAATACCACTCAGTATCACTGGACCAATGAATGATAAATTAGCAGGTGCAGTGGTATAATTATTGGTATTTAAAAAGTACCATTCATTACCTTTGAAAGGTTACAGAGTATACCACTGGCAAGTATCAGCCATATTTGAAAACATCATTCACTATACTGAACGATGACAGCGTACCTCTAGATATACCATTGAACCTTCAGTGGTAAACTGAATGGTACCTTCATCTCAATGGTACCATAAACGGTATCTGCATATGTTTTTGAAACGTATGTATTTTGTGTCATGTGCACATGTGGTGAATGCTTGAGTCAGAATAAACATTATACTAATTATATGTATGTTTAAATTACGACGTTTTTATATAACTCTACTGAAGAAACCCGTGAATACACTCAGTCCGCGCCGCAGCTGCAGCAGCTCCACGCATTTTAAATTACCCGTGAGTCATGTCGACGCGCGCGAACTTTTAAACTGATTTGTTTTTGTGTCGCGGTCACGGAAAGAAACATTATAATAAACAAATGGGGCCAGCGGTGGTATTCATGCCACGAAACAAAAGAAAGTAATGTTGTGTGTTGTTTTATAACAATTTGACTCACAGTAATAATACTTAACAGCTAATTACGAAATAATGTTAGTTCTCTGCTTCGATGCTTCAATTATCGCTCAACGTGCAGTTACGTGCGCAACGTAGACTATTATAAGTGCTATGTAAATAATATAAAATATTATTTAATAAGCCTAATAGTACTATCTAAAGGAAGATCGCTGTCACGTTTACTAGACGTAGTTGGTGCAACATGGGTAAGTTCATGAGTTGGAAAACCAGTGTGTGACATCCTTGTGAAAAATTCAAACTGACATTTTGAAATGCAATCACCACCCGATGTTTATTTCCTGCTATGGGGTGTTGAAACGTACAATTTAATTAATTAGACACAAGGAGATAATAACACAACTATATATATTTATTTTAAACATAAAAATGAATTACCAGCACCGGCAGAACGTCAGTTGTGGGTGTAACCAACCGAAGGCAATTTCTCATTCTAACATGCGCATGCTTTGATTTCGAGAGAATGTCATACCTTTTTCATTATTCATACTTAAATACATGTATAAAAAGAGGCATTGGCCATTACGCTGTCACTTGACCAAAAATACGAAAACATACTGTTATAGAATAGTCAATAATGACTGTGATCACTATTCGGAAGGAAGGAATACCCAGACAGAGATATTTAAACTTTGCTGAGTAATTATCCAGACTATCAATAATTGTCCAAATGCTCAGTTTTTTTATTGACAGTTTAATATTATATTACTAGTTATTTATATTGTATTTTTATTGTGTTCTTTTCTTTTCTATTTCAGCTTGATGTCATCGCTGCATGATGGCTAAAAGGAAGCTTTCTCCAGGCTGCACAACAGTGAAATCTGTAACAGTGGTATTGTGTTTTTGTGTATGCATTCTCAATTATTGAATATTATTATATCATATAATGTATACTGTACATATGTAAGATTACAGGGCAAAGCGCGATATATCGAAACGCAATTATACCCTTCATCGTTATAGTATAAATGAAAACTTTGATATAATATTGGAATATCTTAATAATACAAAATCGTGATGATTGATATCAAGAGCCAAACTGTTTTTTTACAGTAAAACCTGTTTTTGGACAATCATCTGCTTTCTCACTTCCCCTTAAAATTGACCATCTTTACAATGTTTTTGACATCCAATATGATAAGGCCAGACACAACAGGTAGATAGGATTATTTTTTTATTTGTGGAAATTGTGCAATTTTGTCTGCCCAAAGTATGGTATGGATCACACTGGGTAAACAATATATTTAAACATTTTCAGGCCAAACCCCAAATTTCATGGTAACAAACAAAATGGCCACCATTTTGAGCAAACATTAGCACATTTGGAAACACTGCCATTCTTTTTGGAGCACGTATATAATTATGTTTCTTTAAAATCCATGTTCTGTATACATTCTATTGTGAGATGATCATATCATGTTTCTGTATGTTTTATTTTTAAAATAATATTTTGGTAAAGTGCAAACAAAACTTTTTTGCAACAAATATGCTTGTCTCTTCAAACTATTGATGATTTTAAAATGATCATTTCATACAGCTGACTCTGCTGAATGCAACACTGAAACTCTTATTTGTATATTAACTATCAATCTATTCTAGCATTTTTATATACGTTATGTTTAAGATTCTTGTGATGGCTTCTGCAACATATATATATTTTTTCAAAGCTAGAACGTTTGAACAAGATTTAACAAGATTGCCACCCAAAGAATTAACTCTAGGTGGCAGGATGACAAGGAAGCCCGTTGGCTTATCGAGAGTCCGACCCTTTTATTTATGTGTATCCCTCCCTTCTGACGTATGTGTCGATTTTATTTTTAAACTTATTCACGCTACTAGCATCCACACAATGAACAATGAACTCTTCCACCACGCCTGCTCACTCCGCAGAGACAAGAAAATCCACAGCACATGGACAACCAACAGCATCATCTACGTCAAGAAAACAGAAACATCCTCTCCAATTCAAATCCGTGGACAAGCTGACTTCAACAAACTATAAACAATGACTGACAACAATAACAGGGATATAAATCCAACATATGATGTGGATATAAATCCAGTATATGATGCCAATAATGGTAAGAATACACTACGTCTACAACATGATCTTAGCCTGACAGATGATGTTGATTTATTAGGACATGATGTTAATCTAAATGTATTTCAACTCCAAGAAGACAATGCACATGAGCTTGGTCCAATAATTGATCCCAATAATAACTTTTGTAATGATAACTCACCTTGTCAATATTATTCAAATCCACGATGGAGATGTATATCCAATAATATTAATGATAAACAACGGTTTAAATTAATTCATTTCAATGCAAGAAGTCTAAATGCAAATTTCAAACAAATTGAGAGCTACATTCATGCTTCTGATATAGTATTTGATGTAATTGCCATCTCGGAAACTTGGAATGATCCTAAAGCAATGCAACACCATAACCTACCTATATATAAGTCTTTTAATGTCTGTAGAGAAAATGTTAGAGGAGGTGGTGTTGCTATTTACGTACATAACAGTATTAACTGCACTCAAATTGAAAGTAAATCTTTATCAATAAATGATATCCTTGAATGTATCACAGTGGAATTGATAATAGAAAACCAAAAAAATATAACAGTAGGTTGTATCTACCGCAAACCAGGATCTAACATAGACATCTTCTGTGAAAACATAACAAACATCTTTGGAAACACACACACCAACAAGACACTGTTTTTATGTGGAGATTTTAATGTAGACATCTTAAAACATGACAACCATTTAGGTACAAAACATTTTATTGACACCATGTATAGCTTAGGCCTGTATCCTCTTATCACTAAGCCAACAAGAATTACTCGAGATTCAACCACTCTGATTGACAACATTTTTACAAATGCCATAAACAAGCGAACTACAAATGGTATTTTAATCAGCGACATAACTGACCATTTCCCAATATTTACACTATGTGAATATGAAATAACTAAAAGGAAAAAAAAATGCAAAAAAAAGTACGAAATCATAAAAATGAAAACACAAATTCTTTTATAGCAGATTTAAGAAGTGAAACATGGGAAAATGTATTTAGCACAAAAGATGTTGAAGTAGCCTATGGCATATTTATTGATACATTTATGGAAAAATATGATAAACATTGCCCAGTCAGAAAAATAACCAAACAACATGTAATCAGTGATAAGCCATGGTTCACAACTGGATTGAAAAATGCTTGTCACAAGAAAAACCACTTGTATAGAAAATTTCTAAAAAATAGATCACAAGAAACGGAACATTGTTACAAAAATTATAAAAATAAACTAACTACAATACTAAGAAATGCAGAAAAAGAATACTATAGAAAACTATTGGATGACCAAAAACAAAACAGTAAAGAAACTTGGAACATCTTAAATACGCTTACCAATAAAAGGCAAAATGAATCTACTTATCCTGAATATTTTGTAATGGAGGGTAGAAAAATTACCAACAAGAAAGACATTGCAGATGGATTTAACATCTTCTTTTCAAACATTGGCAAAAAACTAGCTGCTAAAATAGATCCACCGGTAAATGGTGCCTCATTTCATGACTATCTTCAAAACAAAAATAAAAACAGCATGTTCTTAAATCCAGTAAGTGAAGAAGAAGTCAGTAGGATCATCGGAGCATGTAAAAACAAAACCTCAGACAGTAATGAAATAAGTATGAATATCATAAAGAAAGTTATGCAATCAATTATTATGCCATTAACAGCAATATTTAACATGTCGTTTGAAAATGAAGTTTTTCCTTCTAGAATGAAAGTAGCCAAAGTCATACCTATATTTAAAAATGGTTCAAAAACAGAATTTAACAACTACAGACCAATATCCTTGTTGTGTCAATTTTCTAAAATACTTGAAAAACTCTATAATAAAAGACTCGAAGAATTTATTGATAAAAATGATATCTTATCCAACAGTCAATACGGCTTCCGATCCTCAATGTCCACCTCACATGCATTGATTGACCTGGTTGAAGAAATTAGTACATCATTAGATTAAAAAAATACACACTTGGCGTTTTTGTTGATTTAAAGAAAGCATTTGACACCGTAAATCATTCAATACTAATAAAAAAACTAAATTTCTATGGTGTTCGTGGTGTGGCTGAGAAATGGGTAGAAAGTTATCTACGCAACAGAAGTCAATTTGTCAAAATAGATGAATGTTCATCTAATCTCCTAAATGTGTCATGTGGAGTACCACAGGGGTCTGTGCTAGGCCCAAGACTGTTCATTTTATATATTAATGACATATGTAATGTATCAGAACTTCTTAAATGTGTGCTGTTTGCAGATGATACCAACATATTATATTCTCACACGGATGTACATAGACTAAAACATGTTGTTAATTGTGAACTAGATATACTATATACATGGTTCACCGTTAACAAATTGTCTCTGAATATATCAAAAACCAACTACATTATCTTTGGCAACCGTAAGATAAATATTGACTTAGATATAAAATTTTGCAATCACAGAATTAATAGAGTTAACATGACAAAATTCCTTGGAGTAAACATTGATGAAAAACTTACCTGGAAATATCATATAAACAGTGTGAAGACTAAGCTATCTAGAATAGTTGGAGTAATGTATAGAGCAAGTCATATCCTAGGAAACAAAAGTTTACTTACTTTATATTATCACTCTTCTTACCAATAATGAGTTACTGTTGTGAAGTTTGGGGAACTACATATATCACCAATGTACATTGTATTACAATCTTACAAAAGAGGGTGATTAGACTGATATATGTTGTTGATAGGCTTCATCATACCAATACGTTATTTAATAGATGTAGAGTACTAAGATTTCAAGACTTAATAGATTTTAAGATCTTGTCAATTATGTATAAAGTGTATAACAATTTACTAGTACCTGTCAATGTGCAGTGTTTGTTTACTAAACAAACTTCCTCACACTCCTCCCGAGTTCAATA